>CM077922.1:104299117-104511617 GCA_039797435.1 Crotalus adamanteus | reverse complement strand
ACAAAAATCCAACAGTCAGCAGCCACAGCCCCAGGGAAGCAGGATATGACCTTTGGGATATAATAGGATTAACCCACCGCCATCAGAATACCAGAAAGGCACACTCAGACTCAGGTCAAAGTTCATGCCACAGGAACAACTCCAAACAAAAGCCCAAGAAGGGATAACAACCCATCACTCCCAGCTACCTGTGATCAGTTTTCCCGGAGCCATTTTTCTGTCTGGCTCTGCTCTTCAATACACCACAGCCTTCTTTCTAAAGCTGTCTCCATTTTATTTATTCCCAGCTTGGACTGGACCCTAATGAAGATTTTTCTTTCAACAGTCTCCTGCTTGAGCAAAGGGTTTATTTATTTATTTATTTATTTATGAGACTTATATACCGCTTTAAGTGCAAGCACTCTCTAAGCGGTGTACACCAGTAAGCAATGTATACATATATTTACATTGCCCCCAACAATCTGGGTCCTCATTTTACCTACCCCGGAAGGATGGAAGGCTGAGTCAACCTTGAGCCGGTGAGATTTGAACCGCTGACCTGCTGAACACAGTCAGCTAAAGTGGCCTGCAGTACTGCACTTTAACTGCTGCGCCACCTCGGCTCATTGGACTAGAAGACCTCCAAGGTCCCTTCTAGCCCATAGGATTCTCTATTCAGCCATCTTAAAGCATGCTGGCTGGGGAATTCTAGGGGCTAAGTCAGAGGGGGATCCAACCTGGAACTAAGGAGAAACTTCCTGACAGGGAGAACAATTAACCAGTGGAACTCCTTGCCTCCAGAAATTGTGGGATGCTCCATCACGGGAGGTTTTCAAGAAGAGACTGGACAACCGTTTGTCTGAAATGGTCTCGAGAGTCTCCTGCTTGAGCAGGGGGCTGGACTAGATGTCCTCCGAGGTCCCTTCCGACTCTGTCATTCTGAAGCCCGGGGCTTCTCTATTTACCCGTGCCTCTTCCAATGTTTCATTAGGGACTGTAACTATCCCAATTTTGACGGCCAGCTTTGATTCTCTCCCAAACGTTTCCATGCACCATTTATCAGCCTCGTTTCTTCCGCTGGCTTTTATGGACTCGTTTTGGCCTCGGATTTTATCCTCCGCCTTCTGCTTCCCTGGCCACCAAACACAACCGGGAGGAACAATCTGTGCAGCACACGGCAGCGCGATCGTAAATTTCCTGGCCTGGCAACCGAAAGGAGTTAATTCCACTTGGGTCTAGTCAAGCATTATCAAGCAGATAATCCTGAACTTCCAACTATTACGGAAGCTGCCTGTGTCGGTGCATTGTGACGGTCACAAAACGGGTCAGCCGTGCGACCGACTTTGTGACCTGTCTCCTGGGGGTTGTTAAGCGAATGCAGCAGTTGTAAAGTGAGCCAAGTGTTAGCCACGGGCTGCTTTTGCTGACACTCATATGCTGCTTTTCGGCGAAAACATCGTAAAATGTGGTCAAGGTGACTGCAGGACACTGCAAATGATCGTGAGTTCGAGTCCCGCCTTAGGCATGAAACCTGGCTGAGTGACTTTGAGCCAATCACCAGGAGATGGTGAGTTCTAGTCCCGCCTTAGGCATGAAAGCTGGCTGGGTGACTTTGGGCCAATCAGCAGGAGACGGGGAGTTCTAGTCCCGCCTTTGGCATGAAATCTGGCTGGGTGTCTTTGGGCCAATCACCAGGAGATGGTGAGTTCTAGTCCCGCCTTTGGCATGAAACCTGGCTGGGTGACTTTGGGCCAATCACCAGGAGACGGGGAGTTCTAGTCCCGCCTTAGGCATGAAACCTGGCTGAGTGACTTTGAGCCAATCATCAGGAGATGGGGAGTTCTAGTCCCACCTTAGGTATGAAACCTGGCTGGGTGACTTTGGGCAAATCACCAGGAGATGGTGAGTTCTAGTCCCGCCTTTGGCATGAAATCTGGCTGGGTGACTTTGGGCCAATCACCAGGAGATGGTGAGTTCTAGTCCCGCCTTTGGCATGAAATCTGGCTGGGTGTCTTTGGGTCAATCACCAGGCGATGGTGAGTTCTAGTCCCGCCTTAGGCATGAAAGCCTGCTGAATGACCTTGGGTCTCTCTTCCAGCCCACCTCACAAGGTTATTGTTGCTATATGATCCCAGGTGTGAGGTCTGTCATAGCTTCTAATGTCACAATCATAAGTTGAGGACTGCTTTACAGAGCCAGCTCAAGTGTTTGTTGTATTGTTCTTATTGACGAGATGTAGCTTCAGTTGCAAACCTGTTTTACATATCCAGTTTTCCAAAATATTCTTGGTTCTTAAAAGATACGCCAGGTATTTGCGCCTCCCCTCCATTTATCAGTGCTTTGGTTTTCGCATTGCACAGCTCCATTCCATTTTAAGTGTTCAATTTTTCCCGTTTTGATTGCGCACGGATCCCCATTCTGTTTTAATGTCGTCCCCCAAGGTTTGAACTGTATCTAAAACCAATTTTGTGCCTCTAGACGATTTTGTTTCTAGTGTCAAATCATCCATGTAAGCCCGTATGAAACATCTCTCCCTGGCTTGAATAATTCATATCCCGGCAACATTTTATTCAAAACTATTGTCAGTGGAATCCCAGGCATATTAAAAAGCAATAAAAACAAAGAATTTCCCATTAAAAAAAAAACCTCTTCTGATTCCTCCAAGTTCTCTTTCATTTACATCTGTGCTGCTTTCGGATGTTTTTTTTTTTAAATTCTAATTTTAAGTATAATTACATATTCCTTTTAATCCAGCTATGGGGTAGTCAATCAAATGCTTTTTTTGTGATTAATCCAGGATGTATTTTTCTCTCCTTTTGGAGTTTTTAAATATTGTTTTATCACTCAAAAGTCTCCCCCCCCCTTTTTTTAAATCTCTGCAATGTTTGAAATTCTGTTTTGGCTCCAAAACTGAGGTGTTGGTAGAGATTATTGTCAATGATTGTTGTCAACAGTTTGAATATTGTAAAATGACACACGTTGTCCTTTCTTTATGCTTTTTCGTGAAACATTGAACCCCAGTAAGCCAGCCATCTCTTAAATCTTGCTGCAACATTTGATTGAAATGGTTTGCAATACTCAAAAGAAACATTTAAATGAAATCACATCCATAATGCTCACATTTTCCTGCTGCCATCCAATTATTTTTTTTCTCCTTTTCACAGTTTGCTCTTCCACCCTTTCTGCATTTAAGTGTAGTATTTTGCATTGTGTATAAACTCTGCTTCTCTTTCTGTATCTATGAGTGTTGTCTGACTATCCCAAATGACTTCCCCCCCCAAAATTACAAAAATTCTTCCTTATGTTTAGATCAGCGGTTCTCAACCTGTGGGTCGGGACCCCATTTGGGGTCGAACGACCATTTCACGGGGGTCGCCAAACAACGCAGTCTGCCATTTTTTCCCCCTTTTCCTTAGCTGTGGCTACTCCCTTTTATTCTATTGGCTTTTGAAAGCCAATAGAAGAGACTCTCTTGAATAGAGTCTAATTCTATTGGCTTTCCAAAGCCCATAGGAATTGTCCAGGCTGCCTCTGCCCTGCTGAACCCGCCAAAAGCCCCAGTCTGCAAACGGTGCTGCAAGTTGTCTGCAGCGAAGGCGAGCTGTCTGGAAGCTTCCACCCCTCCCTGCTGAGCAACTACTAAAAATGTAAGGAAAAGAGGGCCAGGGGTGGGAGGTGGGAGGCCGGCGGGCGCAGGGAGGGTTGCTGGTGCGTGTGAGGCCCGGCGGGTCCCTTACCTCCCTTGGGCTGGGCCAGCTGGTGGCCCAGCCGGTGGTCGGCCTGCACCGTCTCTGCCGCTTGCCAGCTATGCCTCGGCCGGCGCAGGGGGCGGCACCACGCATGCGCGGCGCTCCCGGGCAGGGAAAGTCCTCGACTTACGACCGGTTGGGTAGTCCTCAACTTACGACCGGTTAGGTAGTCCTCGACTTATGACCGGTTGGGGGGTCGCGGCATTAAAAAGGTTGAGAACCACTGGTTTAGAGGTTCAATTAGTCTGGTATCTTTAATTCAGCTTTAAAAAGAAAACCCAACATTGATTTTTTTTTTTTGAAATGGCCTATTTACTTGAAATTCCTTGATCCCACCTCCATGTCATACACATTTTCTTAAAAGTTGCCTCCCCAATTTTACGACTTCTTCAATCCCTTTTGTGGTCCAGATTGTGTACCTTTTTCAACACTTTTTATTTTCCCATTTTTCGGCTGCTTGGCTTTGAATTTTCTAGGTGGCTAAGCTCTTCAGCAAATAATTTACTTAACTTCCCAATACCATCACCTTTTTTTGGCATCTGATCCTGGTTTGGTGCTTTGCTTTCAGTTTATAACCTAGTTCTTGTGTTATTGTGTTATAATAACAAGAAGAAGAAGAAGAAGAAGAAGAAGAAGAAGAAGAAGAAGAAGAAGAAGAAGAAGAAGAAGAAGAAGAAGAAGAAGAAGAAGAAGAAGAAGAAGAAGAAGAAGAAGAAGAAGAAGAAGAACAACAACAACAACAACAACAATAATAAAGTTAGAAGGAACCTTGGAGGTCATCTAGTCCAACCTCCTGCTCAGGGGATTGCTAAATTGGACAGGAGCTCATTAGTTTCTTTGATTGTGGGGCCCTTGGTGCTTTCTGACCTTGGTGGTTTTCTCACAAACGTTTCATGACGAAACTAGGTAACATCATCAGTGCTAGAAGGGGAGAGGAGGAGGAGGAGGAGGAAGAAGAAGAATAAGAAGAGGACTGTGGGGTCCTTGGTGCTCTCTGAGCTTGGTGCTTTTCTTGCAGATGTTTCATGACCAAACTAGGCAACATCATCAGTGCTAGAAGGGAGGTGAGTTTGCAGAGAGGAGGAGAAGAAGGAGGAGAACTGTGCGGTGCTTGGGGTTCTCTGAGCTGGGTTGTTTTCCTCCAGACATTTCATTACCCAACTAGGTAACATCATCAGTGCTAGAAGGGAGGGGAGTTGTGGAGAGGAGGAGGATAACGACGGTGGGGTCCTTGGGGTTCTCTGAGCTTGTTGGTTTTCTTGCAAACGTTTCATGACCCCACTAGGGAACGTCATCAGGGCTAAAGGAAGTGGGGTGATATTGTATAGAAACAGAGAGCAAACCCCACAGGGACCGCACAGTCCAATCCTGAGCTACATAGCTTCTCTTCCATCTTTCTCCCCTCACCCTCCGGGCTCCTGATGCTCTGGGAGTCTGCAGCCCCCCCAACCCCCCACTCTCTGAACGTCCCCAGTGAGAAGAGCGATGACAGCAGACAGACGGATCAATCTTCTCCAAGTGGCTGCGAAAAGGCGACGCTACAGACTCTGAGTAGGCAGGAGACTTTTCTGGGGAAGCTATTTTGGAAAGCTGTCAAGGTTTTGGGTTGCGTTTCAGTTTTTTGGGAGTCTCAAACATCACACGACCAAAGTGTAAATTTATCTGAAAATTATCCAGAGCTACTTACGGGCGATGTCTACATTTATTGGATAAATAAAGCAGGTCCGTCTCTGCTGAGGATGCTTTTCTGACCTGGAACTTGAGGCTGCAAAAATCCCTTGCCAGCAAAGGCTTCAGAGTTGATATACCTCCTTGCTGCCATCTAGTGAGCTTCAGGATTTATACAGCCAAGCTCCGGGAGATAATATAGGTAGCCCTTAATAATAATAATAATAATAATAATAATAATAATAATAATAATAATAATAACTGCAAGGAATCAGTCAATACCTGACAAGGAAGAAACAGTGCAGTTCTGGAAGCAGATATGGGATAACCCAAAGAAATACAACAAGGATGCGGCTTGGTTAAAAGAGGTGGATGCAAATAAAACAGAAGTTGAAATGAAAGAACTAGTAATAACAACAAAAATGGTAGAAAAAAGAGCAAAGAAAATCAAAAATTGGTCAGCACCAGGTGAAGATGAACTGCATGGGTTTTGGTTGAAACATCTAACTGTTATACACCCACTCATTGCCAAGCAGTTCAACAATATACTACAAGGTGGAGAAATTGAAAAGTGGCTAACAACTGGGAAAACCTACCTAATAATGAAAAATCCAGCAAAAGGGGCAACACCAGGTAACTACAGGCCAATTACCTGCTTACCAACAACTTTCAAATTACTAACTGGTGTAGTAGCTGATGCAGTGCAACAGCATCTAGTTGAAAACAATCTCTTTCCACCTGAGCAGAAAGGAAACCGCCCCAATAGCAGAGGAACAAAAGATCAACTCCTAATAGACAAAATGATCTTGGAAAACTGTAAGAGAAGGAAGACCAACCTGAATGTGGCATGGATTGACTACAAAAAGGCATTTGACTCTCTGCCACATGATTGGATAATAAAGTGCCTAGAAATAACAGGAGTCAGTAGAAACATCAGAAAATTTGTGCAAAGATCGATGGCACAATGGAAGACACAGTTGCAGATCAATGCTGAGAAGCTGGGAGGGGTTAATATCAAGAGAGGGATATTTCAAGGAGATTCATTATCACCATTACTATTTGTTATTGCACTGTTTCCTCTGTCAACAATACTGAATAACTCAGGACATGGCTATCAAACATCAAAAACATCTGCTAGACTATCCCACCTCCTTTACATGGATGATCTGAAGCTATATGGAAAAACATCATCTGAAATAGAATGGCTGCTCAACACTGTCCGTATATATAGTCAAGATATTGTAATGGAGTTTGGCTTGGACAAATGTGCCACACTTACTATCAAACAAGGAAAAATAGTGAAAACTGAAGGAATCAAGATGCCCCACAAAAATAACATTAAGAGTCTGGATGAGGAAGAGTACTACAAATACTTGGGTATCCTTCAAGCTGACAACATCAAGCACACTGAAGTCAAGAAAAAGATTAGAAGTGAATACATCAAGAGAGTGAAGAAGATCTTAAAGTCCAAACTCAATGGAGGAAATACCATAAAGGCAATCAACACCTGGGCAATCCCAGTCATCAGGTACACAGCTGGAATAGTGGACTGGACTCAAGCAGAACTAAAAGCAATGGATAGGCAGACCAGAAAAATAATGACAATGAATCATGCCCTTCATCCACACAGTGACATTGATAGACTTTATCTACCAAGGCAAATAGGTGGGCGTGGAATGCTACAAGTACATCAGATGGTTGAAGAAGAAAAAATGGCTTTGGAAGAATATCTGAAGAACAATGATGAAGATGCACTGAAATTAGTATATCAGGAAGGTTTACTAACTACTGGAGAGACCAAAGTGGCCTACAAGAAAGACCAAATGAAGAACAGAATAGAGGCATGGGAAGACAAAGCACTACATGGCCAATACATGAAAAAAATAGCTGGGAAAGCAGATAATAATAAAACCTGGCAATGGCTAAGAGCAGGAAAATTGAAGAAAGAGACCGAGGGACTAATTCTGGCTGCACAAGACCAAGCCTTAAGGACAAATGCATACAAAGTCAAAATTGAGAAGACAGCAACAGACAGTAAGTGCCGCCTATGCAAAGAAGCTGAAGAAACAGTGGACCACTTGGTAAGCTGTTGCAAGAAGATTGCACAGACTGATTACAAGCAGCGGCATGACAAAGTAGCAACAATGGTGCATTGGAAGATCTGCAAAAAATATCATTTGCCTGTAAGCAAAAACTGGTGGGATCATAAAATAGAGAAAGTCATAGAAAATGATAAAATTAAACTGCTCTGGGACTTCAGAATTCAAACAGACAAGCACCTGCAACATAACACCCCAGACTTAACAATTGTCGATAAGAAAGACAAAAAAGTCTGGATAGTGGACGTGGCAGTGCCTGGAGACAGCAGAATAGAAGAGAAAGAACTGGAGAAGATAACAAAATACAAAGACCTACAAATAGAAATAGAAAGACTGTGGCAAAAGAAAGCAAGGGTAGTACCAATAGTAATAGGCTCCTTGGGTGCAATCCCAAAACAACTGGAGCACCACTTGAACACCATTGGCATTGAGAAATTCGCTATTAGTCAATTGCAAAAGGCGGCCTTACTAGGAACTGCTTCCATCCTGCGACGATACATGTAATACCATCAAACATCCACATCTGCCTATCCCAGGTCCTGGGTAAGGACTCGATAGGTAGACAAAATGCCAAATCCAGTCTGAACATCTGGCTGACTGTGCGATGATCCATATACAATAATAATAATAATAATAATAAAAAGTGGTGCTCCAGTTGTTTTGGGATTGCACCCAAGGAGCCTATCAATAGTGATAGGCTCCTTGGGTGCAATCCCAAAACAACTGGAGCACCACTTGAACACCATTGGCATTGACAAAGTCGCTGTTAGTCAATTGCAAAAGGCGGCCTTACTAGGAATTGCTTCCATCCTGCGATGATACCTGTAATACCATCAAACATCCACATCTGCCTATCCCAGGTCCTTGGGAAGGTGTCTCGATAGGTAGACAAAAATGCCAGATCCAGTCTGAACATCTGGATGACTGTGCGATGGTCCATAATAAAAAAATAAAGTTGGAAGGGACCTTGGAGGTCATCTATTCCAACCCCCTGCTCAGGCAGGAAACCCTATACCATTTCAGACAAATGGCTGTCCAGTCTCTTCTTAAAAACTTCCAGTGTTGGAGCATTTACTGCTTCTGGAGGCAGGTTGTTCCACTGGTTAATTGTCCTCACTGTCAGAAAGTTTCTCCTTAGTTCTAGGTTGCTTCTCTCCTTGATTAGTTTCCACCCGTTGCTTCTTGTCCTGCCTTCAAGTGCTTTGGAGAACAGCTTGACTCCCTCTTCTTTGGGGCATCCCCTGAGATACTGGAACACTGCTATCATGTTCCCCCTCGTCCTTCTCTTGACATTAAATTAGACATACCCAATTCCAGCAACCATTCCTTATACGTTTTAGCGTCCAGCCTCCTGATCCTCTTTGTTGCTCTTCTCTATACTCTTTCTAGTCTCAAGATCTTTTTTACATCGTGGTGATCAAAACTGGATGCAGGATTCCAAGTGTAGCCTTACCAAGGCCTTGTAAAATGATATTAGCACTTAACCTGATCTTGATTCTCTCCCTCTGTTAATGCAGCCCAGCACTGGGTTGGCTCTTTTGGCAGCTGCAGCACACGGCTGGCTCCTATTTAGGTGATTGTCCACTAGGACTCTGAGGTCCCTCTCACAGTTGCTACTATTGAGCAAGGTACCCCCTATACTGCACCTGTGCATTTGGTATGGCAGATTTACAACAGTTCATTTAGTGACCATTCAAAGTTACAATGGCCCTGAAAAACTGACTTATGAGCTTATGACGGTCACAGTGTCCCTGGGTCAGGTGACGCCGTTTTGTGGTCTTCTGTCAAGGAAAGTCAGTGGAGGGAAGCCTGATTCGTTTAACAGCCACATTACTAACTTAACAACTGCAGTGGACGCTGGCTGAGGAATTCTGGGAGTTGAAGTCCACAAGTCATGAAGGGGCCAAGTTTGAAGACCTCTGTGTTAAAGGACTGGCTGTTTTTCAAGCTGGCCTACGGGATCACCATCTTCAGGGTGACAAATTCAGATGATGATGACACCCAGACTTTTATACAAAGATCTTCATTCAAAACCATCAAGCAGGTCGCCCCCTATTCAGAGGCGCCATTGTGCATGAGATCCCTGGAATCCAGCCAAACTTCACAGGGCTAAATTTGACACCATTTGGAATTCAACTCTTAGAGTAGCTTGAAAATCTGAAGGCCGCCATCTGGAGCTCAGACACAGGCATTGATTGAGCAAGCTGGAGAGACGTGACTCTTCCAGGCTAAGGACCAAGGAGAACTGGAAGTTGACCAGCCGGTATTTCCATTAGCTGAAAGACGTCTCCCACCAGCTCTCCATGAATCCGGCCTTTGAAAGGATTGGTGGAGCTTCATGCAAATAACACATCCATGAAAGCATCCATGAATCCATGAATGATGATTGGGGGGCTGGAGGCTAAAACATACGAAGAACGGTTGCAGGAACTGGGTATGTCTAGTTTAATGAAGAGAAGGACGAGGGGTGACATGATAGTAGGCCTTCCCATATTTGGGGAACTGCCACAAAGAAGAAGGGGGTCCACCTATTCTCCAAAGCACCTGAGAACAGGACAAGAAGCAATGGATGGAAACTATAATAATAATAGTAAAGTTGGAAGGGACCTTGGAGGTCATCTAGTCCAACCCCCTGCTCACGCAGGAAACCCTACACCATTTCGGACAAATGGGTGTCCGGTCTCTCCTTAAAAACTTTCAGTGTTGGAGAAGGAAGGAAGGAAGGAAGGAAGGAAGGAAGGAAGGAAGGAGGGAAGGAAGGAAGGAAGGAAGGAAGGAAGGAAGGAAGGAAGGAAGGAAGGAAGGAAGGAAGGAAGGAAGGAAAAAAGAATAGCAGTCTCGGAAAGGACCTTGTAGGTCATCTAATCCAACCCCCTGCTCAGGCAGGAAACCCTATAATAATAATATACAGTTGGAAGGGACCTTGGAGGTCATCTAGTCCAACCCCCTTCTCAGGCAGGAAACCCTATACCATTTCAGACAAGTGGCTGTCCAGTCTCTTCTTAAAAACTTCCAGTGTGGGAGCATCTACTACTTCTGGAGGCAGGTTGTTCCACTGGTTAATTGTTCTAACTGTCAGGAAGTTTCTCCCTAGTTCCAGGTTGCTTCTCTCCTTGATTGGTTTCCATCCATTGCTTCTCGTCCTGCCTTCAGGTGCTCTGGAGAATAGCTTGACTCCCTCTTCTTTGGGGCAGCCCCTGAGATACTGGAAGGCTGCTCTCATGTCCCCCCTTGTCCTTCTCTTCATTAAACTGGACATACCCAATTCCAGCAGTCTAGGAGAGAAGCAACCTAGAACTAAGTAGGAATTTCCAGGCAATGAGAAAAATTAACTAGTGGAACTCCTTGCCTCCAGAAGTTGTGGGTGCTCCAACACTGGAGATTTTCGAGAAGATACTGGACAACTGTTTGTCTGAAATGGTATAAGGTCTTCTGCTCAAGCAGGGGGTTAGACTAGAAGATCTCCAAGGTCCCTTCCAACTCTATTCTATTCTGAAAATACGGGAATATCGGCGGTTGAAATGAAACCATGACATCTTGAAATCTTGTTAAGTCTCATCAGAACATCAGCCATGCTCTCTCTGCTGGGGGAGACCCCCTGGCCCAGCTAGTCCAACAGCCAGTTCTTCCAGCGGCTTGAGGAAGCCCACTCGTCTGTGAGTAGATGACCAGAGGAGGTCCCATGCCATCAGAAGACCACTGAAATTCAGGATTTTCATGAAGTGCTCCAACTCTTTTTGGGAACTAGCCGAATTGGTCGTCTGGAATCCTGCATCCAGTTTTGGCCACCACGATGTAAAAAAGATGTTGAGACTCTAGAAAGAGGGCAGAGAAGAACAACAAAGATAATCAGGGGAGCTGGAGCTTAAAACATACAATAACGGTTGCAGGAATTGGGTATGTCTAATTTAATGAAAAGAAGGACGAGGGGGGACAGGATGGCAGTCTTCCAATCTCTCAGGGGCTGCCCCAAAGAAGAGGGAGTCAAGCTATTCTCCAAAGCACCCAAAGGCAGGACAAGAAGCAACGGGTGGAAACTAATCAAGGAGAGAAGCAACCTGGAACTAAAGATGAACTTCCTGACAGTGAGAACAATTAACCAGTGGAACTCCTCGCCTCCAGAAGTTGTGGGTGCTCCAACATTGGAAGTTTTCAAGAAGAGGCTGGACAGCCATTTGTCCAGAACCGAATAGGGTCCCCTGCTTTAGCAAGGGAGGCTGGGCTAGATGATCTTCAAAGTGCCTTCCAGCTCTGTTATTCTATGATTCTATGACTGACGTTCCAGATGGCCATTAGAAGAGACAGCATGCAGAGAAATAATTGGAAAAGGGAAAAACAAAACAAAACAGGAGAATCCATCTGGAATCTGTTTAGGAGGAGCCAGCTTTTTCCAAAGGCAGATAATAATTCAGCAGCATTTGCTGTCTTTGCCTGCTTGATGGAAACCAATCAAGGAGAGAAGCAACCTGGAACTAAGGAGAAACTTCCTGACAGTGAAAACAATTAACCAGTGGAATTCCTTGCCTCCAGAAGCTATGAATGCTCCAACACTGGGAGTTTTTAAGAAGAGACTGGACAGCCATTTGTCCGAAATGGTATAGAGTTTCCTGCCTGAGCAGGGGGTTGGACTAGATGACCTGGCCTCTTCTGGGTCTCCCAAGAGGAAGGGTGCCTTGAGGGCTTTGCAGCCCCCTCTCAGGGCACCAAGGTTTTGCAGTTGGAGAGGATGGGAGCCACAATACGCAAGTGTGAAGGAGTCCTGATGCGGGCCCACCTCTGGTCTAGATCTATTGACTTGGCAACCATGGGCAAACCTTTGCGGCAAAACGACTTATCTATCCACAACAATCTGCAAAATCTCTTTTGTGCAGCAGGAATTGTATGGTTTGGGGTGCCTTTATGTGCAGGCATCCGGCATGGAAGGTCTAGACTCTACTGCCAATTTGTCCTACTGGACGATCCCTTAAATAGGAGCCAGCTGTGTGCTGCAGCTGCCAAGAAGGCCAACACAGTGCTGGGCTGCATCAACAGAGGGAGAGAATCAAGATCAGGTGAAGTGTTAATACCACTCTACAAGGCCTTGGTAAGGTCACACTTGGAATCCTGCATCCAGTTTTGGTCACCATGATGTGAAAAAGATGTTGAGACTTTAGAAAGAGTGCAGACAAGAGCAACAAAGAGGATCAGGGGACTGGAGGCTAAAACATACAAGGAACGGTTGCAGGAATTGGGTATGTGTAGTTTAAGGAAGAGAAGGACAAGGGGGGACATGATAGCTGTGCTCCAGTATCTCAGGGGCTACCCCAAAGAAGGGGGAGTCAAGCTATTCTCCAAAGCGCCTGAAGGCAGGACAAGAAGCAACGGATGGAAACTCATCAAGGAGAGAAGCAACCTAGAACTAAGGAGAAACTTCCTGACAGTGAGAACAATTAACCAGTGGAACAACCTGCCTTCAGAAGCAGTGAATGCTCCAACACTGGAGGTTTTCAAGAAGAGATTGGACAGCCATTTGTCTGAAATGGTATAGGGTTTTCTGCCTGAGCAGGGGGTTGGAACAGATGACCTCCATGGTCCCTTCCAACTGTACTACTACTACTACTATTATTATTATTATTATCAATCATCGCACAGTCAGCCAGATGTTCAGACTGGATTTGGCATTTTGTCTACCTATCGAGTCCTTACCCAGGACCTGGGATAGGCAGATGTGGATGTTTGATGGTATTACAGATATCGTCGCAGGATGGAAGCAGTTCCTAATAAGGCCGCCTTTTGCAATTGACTAATAGCGAATTTGTCAATGCCAATTGTGTTCAAGTGGTGCTCCAGTTGTTTTGGGATTGCACCCAAGGCGCCTATGACTATTGGTACTACCCTTGCTTGCTTTTGCCACAGTCTTTCTATTTCTATTTGTAGGTCTTTGTATTTTGTTATCTTCTCCAGTTCTTTCTCTTCTATTCTGCTGTCTCCAGGCACTGCCACGTCCACTATCCAGACTTTTTTGTCTTTCTTATCGACAATTGTTAAGTCTGGGGTGTTATGTTGCAGGTGCTTGTCTGTTTGAATTCTGAAGTCCCAGAGCAGTTTAATTTTATCATTTTCTATGACTTTCTCTATTTTATGATCCCACCAGTTTTTGCTTACAGGCAAATGATATTTTTTGCAGATCTTCCAATGCACCATTGTTGCTACTTTGTCATGCCGCTGCTTGTAATCAGTCTGTGCAATCTTCTTGCAACAGCTTACCAAGTGGTCCACTGTTTCTTCAGCTTCTTTGCATAGGCGGCACTTACTGTCTGTTGCTGTCTTCTCAATTTTGACTTTGTATGCATTTGTCCTTAAGGCTTGGTCTTGTGCAGCCAGAATTAGTCCCTCGGTCTCTTTCTTCAATTTTCCTGCTCTTAGCCATTGCCAGGTTTTATTATTATCTGCTTTCCCAGCTAATTTTTTCATGTATTGGCCATGTAGTGCTTTGTCTTCCCATGCCTCTATTCTGTTCTTCATTTGGTCTTTCTTGTAGGCCAGTTTGGTCTCTCCAGTAGTTAGTAAGCCTTCCTGATATACTAATTTCAGTGCATCTTCATCATTGTTCTTCAGATATTCTTCCAAAGCCATTTTTTCTTCTTCAACCATCTGATGTACTTGTAGCATTCCACGCCCACCTATTTGCCTTGGTAGATAAAGTCTATCAATGTCACTGCGTGGATGAAGGGCATGATTCATTGTCATTATTTTTCTGGTCTGCCTATCCATTGCTTTTAGTTCTGCTTGAGTCCAGTCCACTATTCCAGCTGTGTACCTGATGACTGGGATTGCCCAGGTGTTGATTGCCTTTATGGTATTTCCTCCATTGAGTTTGGATTTTAAGATCTTCTTCACTCTCTTGATGTATTCACCTCTAATCTTTTTCTTGACTTCAGTGTGCTTGATGTTGTCAGCTTGAAGGATACCCAAGTATTTGTAGTACTCTTCCTCATCCAGACTCTTAATGTTATTTTCGTGGGGCATCTTGATTCCTTCAGTTTTCACTATTTTTCCTTGTTTGATAGTAAGTGTGGCACATTTGTCCAAGCCAAACTCCATTACAATATCTTGGCTATATATACGGACAGTGTTGAGCAGCGATTCTATTTCAGATGATGTTTTTCCATACAGCTTCAGATCATCCATATAAAGGAGGTGGGATAGTCTGGCAGATGTTTTTGATGTTTGATAGCCATGTCCTGAGTTATTCAGTATTGTTGACAGAGGAAACAGTGCAATAACAAATAGTAATGGTGATAATGAATCTCCTTGAAATATTCCTCTCTTGATATTAACCTCTCCCAGCCTCTCACCATTGATCTGCAACTGTGTCTTCCATTGTGCCATCGATCTTTGCACAAATTTTCTGATGTTTCTACTGACTCCTGTTATTTCTAGGCACTTTATTATCCAATCATGTGGCAGAGAGTCAAATGCCTTTTTGTAGTCAATCCATGCCACATTCAGGTTAGTCTTCCTTCTCTTGCAGTTTTCCAAGATCATTTTGTCTATTAGGAGTTGATCTTTTGTTCCTCTGCTATTGGGGCGGTTTCCTTTCTGCTCAGGTGGAAAGAGATTGTTTTCAACTAGATGCTGTTGTACTGCATCAGCTACCACACCAGTTAGTAATTTGAAAGTTGTTGGTAAGCAGGTAATTGGCCTGTAGTTACCTAGTGTTGCCCCTTTTGCTGGATTTTTCATTATTAGGTAGGTTTTCCCAGTTGTTAGCCACTTTTCAATTTCTCCTCCTTGTAGTATATTGTTGAACTGTTTGGCAATGAGTGGGTGTATAACAGTTAGATGTTTCAACCAAAACCCATGCAGTTCATCTTCACCTAGTGCTGACCAATTTTTGATTTTCTTTGCTCTTTTTTCTACCATTTTTGTTGTTATTACTAGTTCTTTCATTTCAACTTCTGTTTTATTTGCATCCACCTCTTTTAACCAAGCCGCATCCTTGTTGTATTTCTTTGGGTTATCCCATATCTGCTTCCAGAACTGCACTGTTTCTTCCTTGTCAGGTACTGACTGATTCCTTGTAGTTTCTCCATTGATGGATTGGTAGAAACGTTTCTGATTGGATTGAAATTGGAGGTTCTGCCTATAGTTTGCAATTCGAGCTTCATATCTATTGATTTTCCTGGCTATAGCTGTTATTTGCTGCTTTATTATTTCCAGTGCTTCCTTGATCTTCCTTGTTTCTAAGTGGTATTTCTTGATTAGGTATTCTTTGGTCTTCTTGTTCTTCAGCTTCTTTTCTTTCATCTGTTCTAGCTTGCTTGCATGTGATCTTAACTTGCTGATCTTATTTTCTAGTCTAACCTTCCATTTTTGTGGTGCACTGTTTGTTTGTTTTTCTTTTTTGTTGATTTTGCATCCCAGGTATTCTGTTATAACTGCAGCTGTGCTGTACATTAGTTGGTTTGTTTCTTGCAGTGAATTGGTGCTTATACTTGATATTGCAGTATTTGCATCTTTTAATGCTTGTGCTAGCTGTTTCTTTGGAACAAGCTTCAATGCAGGTAGCCTTATTCTGTTGTTTTTGTGCTGTTCTAGATGCTCAGTTATTCTTTGTTTCAATTCTTTTATTTCTTTAGTTAGAGGGTTTTGTTCTTCCTGAGGAAGAGGTGCCTGGTTTCCAAATGAGAACAGTTGTATATCTCTACTGGATTCCTTCACTGCCAACTCCCCCTGGTTTGCCTCTACATTCTGAATTACTTCTGGTAAGGCTTTGATTTCTTTGCCCTGGGTAAACCTTTGCAGTTCGTCCAATTCTGTTTCTGTGAATATTTTATTTCGTGTTATAAATCGGCGTTGATCTGCTAGTCTCTGTTCTGTTATTTCTGATTCTGGATGTTGTTCTTTCCAGAACTGGTGCATTCGTTTTAGATATCCTCTTCTTGTTGGACTTGATCTGTAGTAACAGATCATTATTTCTTTGTTTTCCATCACTGTGTATCTGCGACGGGTAAACACCTTTTCTTCCAGTAGTTCTGCAGCTGCTGGCCCTGGTTGCTCAGCCAACAGTCCTGAGTCCTGTAACCCATTTTTCACCAGATATCCAGGAACTCCGATATCTAGCGCGGACCTTGTTAACCCGGGCGTCGTCCGAGCCGGTATGGCATTCTGCAATTTACGTCTCACCATATTTTTTATGGGAGAGACACTCTTTGTCTGACTCCTATTATTATTATTATTATTATTATTATTATTATTATTATTATTATTATTATTATTATTATTATCGATCATCGCACAGTCAGCCAGATGTTCAGACTGGATTTGGCATTTTGTCTACCTATCGAGTCCTTACCCAGGACCTGGGATAGGCAGATGTGGATGTTTGATGGTATTACAGATATCGTCGCAGGATGGAAGCAGTTCCTAATAAGGCCGCCTTTTGCAATTGACTAATAGCGAATTTGTCAATGCCAGTGGTGTTCAAGTGGTGCTCCAGTTGTTTTGGGATTGCACCTAAGGAGCCTATGACTATTGGTGCCACCCTTGCTTGCTTTTGCCACAGTCTTTCTGTGGCAAAAGCTATTTGTAGGTCTTTGTATTTTGTTATCTTCTCCAGTTCTTTCTCTTCTGTTCTGCTGTCTCCAGTCACTGCCACGTCCACTATCCAGACTTTTTTATCTTTCTTATCGACAGTTGTTAAGTCTGGGGTGTTATGTTGCAGGTGCTTGTCTGTTTGAATTCTGAAGTCCCAGAGCAGTTTAATTTTATCATTTTCTATGACTTTCTCTATTTTATGATCCCACCAGTTTTTGCTTACAGGCAAATGATATTTTTTGCAGATCTTCCAATGCACCATTGTTGCTACTTTGTCATGCCGCTGCTTGTAATCAGTCTGTGCAATCTTCTTGCAACAGCTTACCAGGTGGTCCACTGTTTCTTCAGCTTCTTTGCATAGGCGGCACTTACTGTCTGTTGCTGTCTTCTCAATTTTGACTTTGTATGCATTTGTCCTTAAGGCTTGGTCTTGTGCAGCCAGAATTAGTCCCTCGGTTTCTTTCTTCAATTTTCCTGCTCTTAGCTATTGCCAGGTCTTGTTATTATCTGCTTTCCCAGATATTTTTTTCATGTATTGGCCATGTAGTGCTTTGTCTTAAACACCTTTTCTTCCAGTAGTTCTGCAGCTGCTGGCCTTGTTTGTTCAGCCAACAGTCCTGAGTCCTGTAACCCATATTTCACCAGATATCCAGGAACTCCAATATCTAGCGCGGACCATCTTCCTCAGAGTGCACAAGCCCCACAACCACATCAAGGTAGTGCCTCACTGGGGGATGATGATGATGATGATTATTATTATTATTATGCATCCAGTTGGGGAAATACACAAAGCCATGAAATCAGCACGGTGCAGAGGGACACCTCTCTATGCATTTGCTAGCAAAGAATGCTTGCTTCCATTTTCATGATGGGGCCAGGTGGAAATTCACTTGCCTTTTTTGTTCTCGTTTTTTTTGCAAAAGGGCCTGGGGCAGTTCGGGGCCATTGCAAGGGGGCTTTGCGCTGTGATTCTCACCCTTGCAAGGTCAGAAGAAGCAAAGAAAATCCTGCATCTCTTTCAACCTATTTTTACCTTTGAAACAGAACAGTGGCCAGGGAAGCGTGGAATATATACAGTAACACAAGAAGGATTCGTTTTTCCATCTCAAGTTTCTTTGGTGGGTGGGTTTTTATGTGTTAAACCCAGAGATGTGTTTCTTTAGGGTAAACACACAGTCTCTGGGAGCTGGTTGGTGCAAATTTTTAATAAAATAAGACTAGAGCATATTTTTTTTCCATCTGAATGTTTTATATTGGAGGGGGATACAAATCTCTCCCTGTGTGTGTCTCTCTCTCTCTGTGTAGGTGTGTCGTTTTCTGTGTGTGGTCTCTCTGTCTCTTTCTGTCTCTGTCTCTCTATGTGTCTTTCTGTCTTTCTCTCTCTGTGTGCCTCTTTCTCTCTGTCTCTCTTTCTCTCTCTCTGCCTCTCCCTCTCCCTCTCTTTCGCGCTTTTTTATTTTTTTTAAATTTCTTGGATGCTTAAACATTCCAGGTTTTTATCAAAGTACAAAATAAAAATAAGTAAGGTGCATCAAGAAGTGTGAATCAGGAGTACTGTGGTAGGTTGTAGTCTGGATTCCCAGAAGGGAGGGAGGGGCAAGAACAACTCAGCTCAGAGAGTTTGTGTGGGAGAAAGAGGGTAAAGATGGCTCCTCCCCAATAGTTCCCAGAGTCTTTGCTTTATAAAGGTGGTAGCCAGTTTTAGCTATTTGTCTGGGATGGTATAAGGACTTCTGCTTGAGCAAGGGGCTGGACTAGAAGACCTCCAAGGTCCCTTCCAGCCCTAGGATTCTATGATTCTATGAGATAGATCGATACATATGATAGACAGGTCAAGACAATACATAGACAGATGACAGAAAGAGAGAGAGAGAGATACATAGTAAGAAAAAGAGATAGATAGATAGATAGATAGATAGATAGATAGATAGATAGATAGATAAGATATAGACAGACAGATTTATAGATAGATATAGATATGGACAGAAAGATAGATGATAGATAGATAGATAGATAGATAGATAGATAGATAGATAGATAGATAGATAGATAGACAGATGGATGATAGATACATGATAGGTAGATGGATAGATAAATAGATAGATAGATAGATAGATAGATAGATAGATAGATAGATAGATAGATAGATTTATAGATAGATATAGATATGGACAGGCAGATAGATGATGGATAGATAGATAGATAGATAGATAGATAGATAGATAGATAGATACAGAGAGACAGATTTATAGATAGATATAGATATGGACAGAAAGATAGATGATAGATAGATAGATAGATAGATAGATAGATAGATAGATAGATAGATAGATAGATAGATAGACAAATGGATGATAGATACATGATAGATAGATGGATAGATAGATAGATAGATAAGATATAGACAGACAGACAGACAGATTTATAGATAGATATAAATATGGACAGAAAGATGATAGACAGACAGACAGACAGATAGATAGATAGATAGATAGATAGATAGATAGATGATAGATACATGATAGATAGATGGATAGAGATAGATAGATAGATAGATAGATAGATAGATAGATAGATAGATAGATAGATAGATAGATATAGATTTATAGATAGATATAGATATGGACAGGCAGATAGATGATAGATACTGTAGATAGATAGATAGACAGACAGATGATAGATAGATAGATAGATAGATAGATAGATAGATAGATAGATAGAGACAGACAAATAGATGATGATGATAGATGATAGATAGATAGATAGATAGATAGATAGATAGAGACAGACAGACAAATAGATGATAGATGATAGATAGATAGATAGATAGATAGATAGATAGATAGATAGATAGATAGATAGATAGATAGATAGATAGATAGATAGAACAATTTGCCTCCAGAAGTTGCGGGTCCTTCTGGAGGCAAGTTGTTCCATCTATTAAAGGGCTCTTCAAACTTGGCTCTTTTATGACTCGTGGACTTCAACTCCAAGAATTCTGGGAGTTGAAGTCCACAAGTCATAAAAGGGCCATGTTTGAAGAGCCCTGATCTACTGTATCCATGGAGGTTTTCAAGAAAAGAGTGGACATCCCTTTGTCCACGGTTGCATAAGATCTCCTGCCTTGATGAGGGGGCTGGATTTTGTGGCTCTACGTTTCTACGACTGATTCTATGTTCCTCCAAATTTGATGAGAGTTTCTGACATGTAAGACAGGTTTGGGGTAACGAACGACACACCCTGACCACCTCAGCCGTCATGCCAGCAGGCAATATTCTGCTCGGCTTGATGGCCCTTAGTCAATCATTGGCCAAAATACGCCGCTCCTGCTTAATGTTTACCTCAAGGTGTTGGGAAGACTATTAATGTTACATGGGCAAAAACCAGGCCGAATGACGGTTACGCGGCCCGGCTCCTTGTAACCCTTGCAAAACTCTCGTAATAGCGTCTGTCGAACAAGACGCCGTTGTGAGGGTGTGCAGCGGCAGAGGTGATGGTTACAGGAAACTTTCCAGTTCAATCCAGTCAGGGGAGGGAGGAGAATTCCCAGTTTAGGATTTCTGGCTGGAATTTCCCTGCCCAAATGTGCATTTGCTTCAGCTGTCCCAGTCTGGAGGATGCTCCGCGGACAGAACGTTGCAACTTAGCAATAGGCGACGTTTGCCCTTTCCTTCCAATCCAGATCCAATCCGGTTTGAATGGATCTCACCTGGGTCTAGGGTTCGTGCTATTTGGTCTGCCTCGCAAGGTGTGTTTTTATTCTTTCCAAGGCCTCCACAGCAGAAGCATCGTAGGTTGGGAAGCGGCTGGCCAAGCTGCCTCTTGCTGACCGCGAGGGACGTCCAGCCCCAAACGGTCCTTCTTGTTGGTGTGGCACTCTGGAGATCCCTTCGGCATGCTTGTCCAGGTAATCCCTCCGCCTGAGAGGCTCCTGGGAGTAGCTAACTTGGATCTCGTTTTCCGTGGTCGTTCTGGTTTTCCAGATGGGTGGACTTCGGATCCCAGAATAGCCCAACAGCACGGCTGGTTGGGGAATTCTGGGAGATGAAGTCCACCTGTCTTGCCAAGATTGAGAAACATTGGCCTAGGCTAAGAAGGGGTGGGGGTGGGTTATGCTGGGGGTGCCCAGCCTTGCTTAGCAGACCCAAGTTATCAAGTTATCGGGTTAAGCCAGAATATGTTTGTTTGTTCCAATGTTGCGTTTATATGAACAGACTTTCCTTTCCTTCCCTTCCCTTCCCTTTCCTTTCCTTCCCTCTTCCTTTCCTTTCCTTCCATTCCCTCTGCCTTTCCTTCCCTGTTCCTTTCCTTTCCTTCCCTGTTCCTTTTTCCTTTTCCTCCTTTCTTTTCCTTCCTTTCCCTTCCCTTCCCTCTTCCTTCCCTTCCCTTCCCTGTTCCTTTTTCCTTTTTCCTTTTCCTCCTTCTCTTGCCTTCCCTCTTCCTTCCCTTCCCTTCCCTGTTCCTTTCCTTTCGTTCCCTGTTCCTTTTTCCTTTTTTCTTTTCCTCCTTTCCTTTCCTTTCCTTTCGTTCCCTGTTCCTTTTTCCTTTTTTCTTTTCTTTTCCTCCTGCCCCCTGCTGACCGAGAGCAGAAATAAACTGCTTCTAAAAAAAATGGTGCATAGAACAGTGGTTCTCAACGTTTTTAATGCCGCGACCCCCAACTGGTCGTAAGTCGAGGTGTACTCAACTGGTGCAGCACCGTTTGCAGAATGGGACTTTTGGCGGGCTCAGCAGGGCAGAGACAGCCTGGACAATTCCTATTGGCTTTGGAAAGCCAATAGAATTAGACTCTGTTCAAGAGAGTCTCTTCTCTTGGCTTTCAAAAGCCAATAGGATAAAAGGGAGTAGCACAGCTAAGGAAAAGGGGGAAAAAATGGCAGACTGCATTGTTTGGCGACCCCCTAAAAATGGTCGTTCGACCCCAAATGGGGTCCCGACCCACAGGTGGAGAACTGCTGGCATAGATGATTGATCAATAGGTGTATGGATTGAATTAGAATGGAATGGAATGGAATGGAATGGAATAGAATAGAATAGAATAGAATAGAATAGAAAGATTGATAGATAGATAGCTAGATACATAGATAGAGATGATAGATGATAGATTAGGTAGATGATAGATTATTGATAGATAGATATATATAAATGATAGATATAGATACTGTAGATGATAAATAGATATAAATGATATAGACAGATGATAGATAGAAGATAGATAGATAGATAGATAGATAGATAGATAGATAGATAGATAGATAGATAGATAGATATTAGATCAATACAAAGGAGAGAGAGAGAGAGAGAGAGACTTTACTTGCTCTCTCAAGGGGCTGTCTGACAGGGTGGAAAGCCCCCCCCCATCCCACCACCTACATTGTTCTCCCTTGGGAATTGCTGCAGCTCTGGTGACTCCAGAGAGCAGAACTGGCCCCCTCCCTCCTCCCCCCCCTCCTGGCACAGAGCCAGCGTTGGCTGGGAAAGGTGGTCTTGCCTTCCTTTTCCACCTCAGCCCCATCTCAACCCCCCCCCCCCCCATCTGTATTTCAGCCTGCCAGATCAGCCGGGGCCTGCATGTCCGAATTCTCCGAAAGGTGAGCCGGTGTTCCTTGCTAATATCCCTTCTCAGCGCCGGGAGGGGGACAGGGTCTGCATCCTGTCTCTTTTGGGGGGGGGGGGATGCTGGAGCCTCAAAAAGGCCACTGTCCATCTGGCTTAGGGTCACTGACCTGCCAGGAGTGTCCTTCTAGCCTTGGCCTACCAAAACGGCCGTTTTCATTGGAACCAACAAGGGCGCAAAATAAACGGAGAAAAAAAAAAAAACCTGGCATGCCAATTTCACCATCTTTGTTCAACCTTCCTGCTCAGTGCTTACTATAATTTAATTAAATTATTAAATGTAGATGCCGCCTGTCTCATTAACCTGAGTGACCCTCAGCAGCTTGCAAGAATAAAAACCAAAAAAACCCCAAACCCACAAATATACAATGAGTCCTCGGTCTGCAATGATTCATTCAGTGGCTGTTTTAAAGTTACGTAAGCCGTAAGTGATTTCTGATTGTTTTTTACACTTACGACCGTTGCATGCCTTCAAAATTCAGACCCTTGGCAACTGACTCGTACTTATGACGGTCGCAGGGTCCCCAGGTGTGTGTGTGTGTCACATGTTCCCCTTTTGCAACTTCCTGACAAGCAGAGTCAACAGGGTAAACCAGATTTGCTTAACAACCAAACATCTGCAATGATTCGTTTAACCACGGTGGCAAGAAAAGGTCGTAAAATGGGGCAAAACTCCCTTAACCACCCTCCTGCTTAACGAACCAAAATTTTGTGGTCCTAAGTTGAGGACCACCTGTATTTTTCTCCAGCTTCTAGGCCAGGGGTAGGCAACCTTGGCTCCTTCATGACTCGTGGACTTCAACTCCCAGAATTCCTGAGCCAGCCACGCTGAGGGGAAAGGGAGAGGGTTCCAAGCTGAGTCATGCTGGCTCAGGAATTCTGGGAGTTGAAGTCTGTAAGTCATGAGGGGGCTATAGTTCCCCTACACTGGCTCAGGAATTCTGGGAGATGAAGTCCACCAGTCATAAAAGAGCCAAGGTTGCCTACTCCTGACCTATACCAAAACCAGGGGTGGGCAACTACTGTCCTGTAGTTCAGAATTCCTGAGCCAGCGTGGGGGAACTATGGCCCCCTCATGACTCGTGGACTTCAACTCCCAGAATTCCTCAGCCAGCATGGGGGAACTATGGCCCCTTCATGACTTGTGGACTTCAACTCCCAGAATTCCTCAGCCAGCATGGGGGAACTATGGCCCCTTCGTGACTTGTGGACTTCAAGTCCCAGAATTCCTCAGCCAGCATGGGGGAACTATGGCCCCTTCATGACATGTGGACTTCAACTCCCAGAATTCCTCAGCCAGCATGGGGGAACTATGGCCCCTTCATGACTTGTGGACTTCAACTCCCAGAATTCCTCAGCCAGCCTGGCTCAGCTTGGAAACCTCCCTTTCCCCTCAGCGTGGCTGGCTCAGGAATTCTGGGAGTTGAAGTCCATGAGCCATAAAAGAGCCAAGGTTGCCTATCCCTGGCCTAGGCAGTTTTTGCCACAATCCAACTTTTCCCCCTGCTGCAATCTCGGGTTGCAATCAGACAATGAAAGCAGCACAACACGCAAGGGAGCCGCTGGGGTTTTGCTCTTGCATGGCTAATGGGAAGCCACAAAACGGGTGTCATAAAAATCTCAGGTGTTCCCTGAGAGGCTTACCTGCCGTCCTTGCGGTGCATTAATTCCATTTTTGTAAAAATTTCCAGCTGTGTTGGTGGCGCTGAGCTGAGCTTCGCTTCCTGGTATTTCTGGTGAGTACCAAAACTTTCCCAAAAATCAACACAATAAAATCCACCTTGCTTTGCTTGGGACGGATACCGAAGGCGTATCTATCTATCTATCTATCTATCTATCTATCTATCTATCTATCTATCTATCTATCTATCTATCTATCTATCTATCTATCTATTATTTTCATTCATTCGTATCCTGCCTTTATTATTTGCACAAATAACTCGAGGCAGGGAATGTACCTAATATTTCTTTCCTCCTTCTCTTTTCTCTACAACAATCCTATAGGGTGGGGTGGGTTGAAAGAGAGGGACTGGCCCAAACTCAAACAGCTGGCTTTCATGGCTAAGGTGGGACTAGAACTCACCGACACCTGGTGCTTGGTCCAAAGTCATCCACCGGGCTTTGATGTCTAAGGCAGGACTAGAACTCGCTGTCTCCTGGGGATTGGCCCAAAGTCACCCAGCCGGCTTTTATGCCTAAGGCAGGACTAGAACTCCCCGTCTCCTGGTGATTGGCCCAAAGTCACCCAACCGGTTTTTGTGCCTAATGTGGAAGTAGAACTCACCAACACCTGGTGCTTGGTCCAAAGTCACCCACCGGGCTTTGATGTCTAAGGCAAATCTAGAACTCGCCGTCTTCTGGGGATTAGCCCAAAGTCACCTAGTTGGCTTTTATGGCTAAGGCGGGACTAGAACTCCCTGTCTCCTGGTGATTGGCCCAAAGTCACCCACTGGGCTTTGATGTCTAAAGCAGGACTAGAACTCGCCGTCTCCTAGTGATTGGCCCAAAGTCACCCACTGGGCTTTGATGCCTAAGGCAGGACTAGAACTCCCCGTCTCCTGGTGATTGGCCCAAAGTCACCCAGCCTGTTTCATGGCTAAGGCAGGACTACCATGTTTTCCCGAAAGTAAGGCCTACACCAACAATAAGCCCTAGTTTGATTTTTGGGGGGGTGGGCCTAATATAAGCCCTACTCCCAAAATAAGCCCTAGTTTGGAGGCGAGGTGCACGCCTAACAATCAAGCTAGGGCAGGGGGTGGGAGTGTGGAGCTGCCCCACCTGCCCTGCACCCGCTTCCCTTGCAGCCAGGCCTCTCTTCGCCGGCCCACCTTTCCTTCTGAGGCCTCTTCTGCAGCCAGGCCTGCATTTCTCAGTCACGGGCCTTTCCGGAAGATCTTTGCAGCCGAGAACCGAGCTATGGATTGAATCCATCACTCGATATTCGGCTGCTTAGGCTTTCCGGAGAGGTCTGGCTGCAAAATGAAAATGGAGACCGGAATGCAGCTGCAGAATGTAATTTCATCACATTTTATCTATCTCAGTGTTTCCCAAACTTGACAATTTTAAGGCATGAGGACTTCAACTCCCAGAATTCCACAGCCAGCAACGCTGGCTGTGGAATTCTGGGAGTTGAAGTCCACATGCCTTAAAATTGTCAAGTTTGGGAAACACTGATCTATCTACATATTGAATTGCTGTATTTGATTCTCAATTTCGTTTTAAACTGTGTTTCCTCCCAATTTCATTTTATTTCTATTTCATTTAAAATTGTATTTTAACCAATCCCATTTTAAATTGTTTTTACTGCATACTAGTAATAACGTGTGTTTGGAACTCTGCATCTTGATATTGTCCATGGGCTAATTAATAAAGTAATTAATAACAACAACAATAACAACAACAATAATAATAGAGTTAGAAGGGACCTTGGAGGTCTTCTAGTCCACCCCCCTGTACATAAGCCTTAACCAGGATACAGCCACCTGGATCTGGATACATTGTGACTTACCACCACTTGTTCAGCCAGAGTTATGACTGCAGTGAAAAAAAATGACTTAGGGCTGATCCTCGCACTTACAACCGTTGCAACATCCTCACGAGTCATGTGATCAAGATTTGGGTGCCGGCCTGTATTTATGACGGTTGTAGCATCTTGGTGTGTGTGTGTGTGTGACGTGATCACCGTTTGCGACCTTCCCAGGCGGCTTCCGACTAGCCAAGCCAATGGGAGAAGCCAGATCCACTTAATGACTGCATGATTCACTTAACAGCCAAAGTGCCAAGGTTGTGAAATTAGGTGTGTTTGAATGACTGCGCGATCCAGTTAGCAATGATTCATTTAACAAGCGCGGCAGAGAAGGTTGTAAAATTGAGTGTGATTCTCTTAACGACCGTGTTGTTTAGCAACGGAAATTTTGGTCTTATTGTGGTTGTAAGTTGAGGACCACCTAGACCAGTGGTTCTCAACCTGTGGGTCGGGACGCCATTTGGGGTCGAACGACCATTTCACGGGGGTCGCCAAACAAGACTATCCGCCATTTTTTCCCCCTTTTCCTTAGCTGTGCTACTCCCTTTTATCCTATTGGCTTTTGAAAGCCAATAGAAGAGACTCTCTTGAATAGAGTCTAATTCTATTGGCTTTCCAAAGCCAATAGGAATTGTCCAGGCTGTCTCTGCCCTTCTGAGCCCGCCAAAAGTCCCATTCTGCAAACGGGGCTGCACCAGTTGAGTAGTCCTCGACTTATGACCAGTTGGGGGTCGCGGCATTAAAAAGGTTGAGAACCACTGACCTAGACTCAATTGATGCCCAGTTCAGTGCGTTGGGGCTTTATTGGGGGAGGGGAACCTTCATGGATGATGGACGCGTTCTCCCCCCTCCAGGTTCTGCCTGCTCCTGCTGCTCCTACTGCTCCTGCTGCTCCTGCTGGGCTGCTGCCTCCGGTGCTGCCTGGGGCGGCCGAAGGGCCCAGCTGCCCAGCGCTCCCTCGTGGTCTTTGCGGTGGGGGAAAGCGAGTCTGTTCCTGGTGAGTTTCAAGCCCGGGGGCCGGGGAAAAGCTATCATGGCTGAGTTGTGGAGTCTGAGTGGCAGGGATGTCCATGGGGGTCAGAAAAGTCATGATGGTGGACATGGAAGGCCCCCCCCCAATCTTTTTGATGCAAAGGGGACCCTGGGTTGCCACTGTAAACCACGCAAATATGGACGATGCATTTGAAGAGCCGAGGTGGCGCAGCAGTTAGAGTGCAGTACTGCAGGCCACTTTAGCTGACTGTTCAGCAGGTCAGCGGTTCAAATCTCACCGGCTCAAGGTTGACTCAGCCTTCTGTCCTTCTGGGGTAGGTAAAATGAGGACCCAGATTGTTGGGGGCAATGTAAATATCTATATACATTGCTTACTGGTGTACACCGCTTAGAGAGTGCTTGTACTTAAAGCGGTATATAAGTCTCATAAATAAATAAATAAATAAATTTGGTTCATTATGGAAAAGAAGTTCGGATCCTAGCAGATGGTAGACAGAAGTAGAAATGATAGATGATGGATGGGCAGACTGACATAGTGAGATAGATAGATAGATAGATAGATAGATAGATAGATAGATAGATAGATAGATAGAGAGAGAGAGAGAGGGAGGGAGGGAGGGAGGGAGATAGATAGGTAGGTAGATAGGTATAGGTAGATAGAGATAGGAGGGAGGTAGATAGAGTGATGTAGATAGATATGGATAGAAGAAATGATGTAGAGATAGATGATAAATAGATAGATAGATAGATAGATAGATAGATAGAGGATATAGATGATAGATAGAGAGATAAAGAGATAGAGAGATAGATATAGATAGATAGATAGATATAGATTGATAGAGATAGATAGATAGATAGATAGATAGAGAGAGAGAGACAGAGACAGAGAGAGAGAGACAGACAGACAGAAAGACGAGAGAGAGAGAGAGAGAGAGAGAGAGAGAGAGAGAGAGATTCCCAATTGCAAAATCTTCGACTTCCAAGCATTCATTTCATGAACATTCAAACAGCACTGAAATTGACTTATGATCAGTCCTCACACTTATCACCATTACAAGCACCCTTATCCCCACGGTATTTACGACAGTTTCGGAATCCTATGCTCACCACTTGTGACCTGCCCAGCTGGCTTCTGACGGGCCGAGCCAACGGGGAGACCATAGGATTCCCTTAATGACCACACGATTCGCTTCACAGCTGTGGCCAAAGGGGTCCTAACATCTGGCGTGACTCACTTAACAACCGCCTGGCTCAGCAAGGGAAAATCTGGCCTCCCTGTGGTCGTAAGTGGAGGACTGCCTGCAATCCTTTTTGCGACAGAAAAAAACTCTCTGTTTGCTTTTCCAGGGAGGGACGAACCCCCATGGACCCTGCCCCAGAGGCCCCCTCCCCACCTGCAGACCCCAGGGTGGAGCAGTCAGGAATCTGGTTTGAACGTGTGGGCATGGAATGGATCATTGCAGCCTCCTCCCTATGAAGAGATCGTGAAGCCAGGAAGAACCTCGGATCCGAGTTCGGGGGAGGACGGTTTTCACCCTTAGGGCCCAGCTAAGGAAGCCCCATTCGAGAGACGGATACAAAGCAGAAAGTGGTCAAGCACAGCCAAGTGGTCCATCTTGTTGTGAGCCCTTTGGGAAGTTTTATATCAAAATATATTTTATTCCTTGCACCGTTTCCCTCTTCCATGAAACATTAAGAGAATCCACCATGGAATGAGAATCAGCGTCTTCTGATAATGGACGGTCAAGCTGAAGCTAAGTTAATCAAGTAAAAATAGAAAACGGGGGGAAATCTTTTATTCAAACTTCCTTAAACCCACCAAATAAGTTACCCAGACCCATTCCACATATCAAAGGACAAGGTCTGCAAACAGAAATAAAATTAATTAAAACTGTCCCCCAATGAAACTGCCAATGCACAAGAATAAACACGTACCTACACATGTTCATATTCCTCAAGCACACACCAAGGACCCCATAAAACAGTCTTTCTAGACCCCATTTTCTCAGGAGTTGCCCCCGCAAGCAAAGCTCTGTGCTTTGTGGAATGATGATGATGATGATGATAAAGTTGGAAGGGACCTTGGAGGTCATCTAGTCC
Source organism: Crotalus adamanteus (assembly GCA_039797435.1). NCBI lineage: Eukaryota > Metazoa > Chordata > Lepidosauria > Squamata > Viperidae > Crotalus > Crotalus adamanteus. Next base: position 104,482,308 of record CM077922.1, on the reverse strand, counting down.
AACGCCCTGCTCAGGCAGGAAACCCTATACCATTTCAGACAAATGGCTGTCCAGTCTCTTCTTAAAAACTTCCGGTGTTGGAGCATTCACTTTCTGGAGGCAGGTGGTTCCACTGGTTAATTGTCCTCACTGTCAGGAAGTTTCTCCTTAAGTTCCAGGTTGCTTCTCTCCTTGATGAGTTTCCATCCGTTGCTTCTTGTCCTGCCTTCAGGCGCTTTGGAGAACAGCTTGACTCCCTCTTCTTTGGGGCAGCCCCTGAGATACTGGAACACGGCTATCATGTTCTCCCTCATTCTTTTCTTGACATTAAATTAGACATCCCCAATTCCAGCAACCGTTCCTTTTATGTTTTAGCCTCCAGTCCCCTGATCATCTTTGTTGCTCTTCTCTGCACTCTTTCTACGTCTCAACATCTTTTTTACATTGTGGTGACCAAAGCTGGATGCAGGATTCCAAGTGTGGCCTTACCAAGGCATTGTAAAGTGGTATTAATACTTCACGTGATCTTGATTCTCTCCCTCTGTGAATGCAGCCTAGCACTGTGTTGGCCCTTTTGGCAGCTGCAGGACACGGCTGGCTCCTATTTAAGGGATTGTCCACTAGGACTCAGAGGTTCCTCTCACAGTTACTACTCTTGAGCAAGGTATCCCTTATACTATACCTGTGCATTTGGTTTTTCTTGCCTAAATGTAGAACCTTACATTTTCAGCATTGAATTTCATTTTGTTAGTTAGTGCCCAGTGTTCAAGTCTTTCCAGATCCTCCTGTATCCTAAGCCTGTCTTCTGGAGTGTTGGCTATTCCTGCCAGCTTGGTGTTGTCTGCGAATTTGATGTGTTCCCCATCTATCCCCTTGTCCAAATTGATTGAGCCCTATGATTCTACATTCTAAAAGATTAACTTGAGACTTCCCTTTGGCACAGACACAAGCATGAAATACAACCACCAGTCCCAGGCATCAAATCCCAAGGTTAAAATTTCATCATCATTATTATTTTTTCCAGCTTCAAGCAGCATGGACAATTTTTTTAAAAAAAAGGAGCGGAGAAATGCTGGTTCAGGCAAAAGAGAAAGGGGGAACTTATTTTCCGAGCTCTAAAATCTTGGCTTTAAAGAAAGAAAAAAAAAAGAAAAAAAGTGGTTGGAAAGGAGGGGCATCTCCCCTTCTCTTATTTGCCCTGCGTCTCTCCATCAATCACAGGCTGTATTTTATTTTCAGAACTTCCCCCACTGTGATGCTTTCCCCATTTTTATTCAGGATGAAGGGACTCCGGGGTGGTGGGGGTGGGGGTGTTACAGGTTGTTGACCACCAGGTCTGGCTTTCTTGGCTGCCTCGGGGAAGAGAGACTTTTTTGCAGCTCTGTGTAAAGAATGTATTTATTTCTCTGTCGCACAGGTAGCCCCCTCCCTCCTGGGGGATTGAACCCATGGTGGGTGACTTGTCTCCCCTCCCCAAGCTGTGGGGTTCTTGTGCTCTCTGAGCTGGGAGGTTTTCTTGCAGAGGTCTCATGACCCAACTAGGGAACATCATCAGGGCTAGAAGGGACAGGAATTTGCAGGGAGGAGGAGGAGGAGGAGGAGGAGGAGGACGACGACGACGGACGACTGTGGGGTCCTTGGTCCTTGATCTGGATTGTTTTCTTGAAGACATTTCATGACCCAACTAGGGAACATCATCAGTGCTAGAAGGAGATGGGGCTTGTGGAGAGGAGGAGGAGGAGGAGGAGGAGGAGGAGGAGGAGGAGGAAGAAGAAGAAGAAGAAGAAGAAGAAGAAGAAGAAGAAGAAGAAGAAGAAGAAGAAGAAGAAGAAGAAGAAGAAGAAGAAGAAGAAGAAGAAGAAGAAGAAGAAGAAGAAGAAGAAGAAGAAGAAGAAGAAGAAAAGGACTGTGGGGTCCTGGGTGCTTTCTGAGCTTGCTTGTTTTCTTGCAGACGTTTCATGACCCAACTAGGGAATGTCACCAGTGCTAGGAGGGAGAGGGGTTTGTGGAGAAGGAGGAGGGGGGGGAGGACTTGGTACTCCAGGAGTTTAAGAGAATCTCTGCAGTTAAATGAATCCAGCTTCCCTCATAACGGCGCTTGTGGCAAGTCCCCCGCGTCCAGTTCTCAAACGGAGATCAGATGACCCCGAGGCGCTGAAACTGTCACGAACAGATGCCGGCTGCCAAACCCCTCAAATTTTAATCACGTGACTTTGGGGATGCTGCAATGGTCGTAAGTCCGAGGACTTTGCACTTTGAACGGCTGCTTAAATGCATGGCTTGTAACTCCAGGACCACGGCTTGCTGGATTGGGGCAGGAGATAAATTGCCCGGATAAATCATATCGATAAATTATCAGGCCAATTTGCTGTACCACCTGGAAGTTATTCAGACATTAAGGAGGTAATAAACCCCAGATTCCTAAAAGAGGAGACAGCTGATGCAAAGTTTGTTCCAACATGGTTAGATAATCGGGATGTTGGAAGGAGCGACGTAACCAAGGCAACCGAAATAAATTCGGAGCAAGGAACACTCTGATCCATATGTATTTATTCATTACATTTCCTTGCAGCGGCCGGAGAGCTAAAACACAACCTGTGCGTTTCTCTCCCCCCCTTTGAGAAAACAATATTTCTGAAATAATATGAGACGTCCTCGCCAAAGGGAAGAGGGAGAATCCTAGCGTGCAAAATAAATCACCCTTCCGACCAACTGAATTTGCACGCTCACTTTTCTGGCAAAGTAGATGCTTGAGAGCGGAAGTTCGAACTCAGGTTGAGGGAAAGACGCCGGCAGGGTTCCCACGTAAAGGCCAGACCCAGGTTACTAAAACCCAAGGGCTGAGGTTTCATCATACAAGGTGCAAACAAATTCATTTTCATTGTGGTTGAATGCAGTGATTCTCAACCGTGGCATGCACCGGGGAATTCTGGGAGTTGAAGTCCACGCGTCTTAAAGGGGCCACGGTTGAGAATCACTGCCTTAATTGGATAGTTCGGGGGTGGGGAACCTTGGCTCTTTTATGACTGGTGGAATAGAATAGAATAGAATAGAATAGAATAGAATAGAATAGAATAGAGAAAATGAATAGAATAGAATGGAATGGAATGGAATAGAATAGAATATAAAAAATGAATAGAAAAGAATAGAATATAGAAAATGAATAGAATAAAATAGAATAGAATATAGAAAATAAATAGAATAGAATAGAATATAGAAAATGAATAGAATAGAATAGAATAGAATGGAATAGAATAGAATAGAATAGAATAGAATAGAATAGAATAGAATAGAGAAAATGAATAGAATAGAATAGAATAGAATAGAATAGAATAGAATAGAATAGAATAGAGAAAATGAATAGAATAGAATAGAATAGAATAGAATAGAATAGAATAGAATAGAATAGAGAAAATGAATAGAATAGAATAGAATGGAATGGAATAGAATAGAATATAAAAAATGAATAGAAAAGAATAGAATATAGAAAATGAATAGAATAAAATAGAATAGAATATAGAAAATAAATAGAATAGAATAGAATATAGAAAATGAATAGAATAGAATGGAATAGAATGGAATAGAATATAGAAAATGAATAGAATAGAATAGAATGGAATAGAATAGAATAGAATAGAGAAAATGAATAGAATAGAATAGAATAGAATAGAATAGAATATAGAAAATGAATAGAATAGAATAGAATGGAATGGAATAGAATAGAATATAAAAAATGAATAGAAAAGAATAGAATATAGAAAATGAATAGAATAAAATAGAATAGAATATAGAAAATAAATAGAATAGAATAGAATAGAATATAGAAAATGAATAGAATAGAATAGAATGGAATAGAATAGAATATAGAAAATGAATAGAATAGAATAGAATGGAATGGAATAGAATAGAATATAAAAAATGAATAGAATGGAATAGAATAGAATAGAATATAGAAAATGAATGGAATAGAATAGAATGGAATGGAATGGAATAGAATAGAATATAAAAAATGAATAGAATAGAATAGAATAGAATAGAGAAAATGAATAGAATAGAATAGAATAGAATAGAATAGAATAGAATAGAATAGAGAAAATGAATAGAATAGAATAGAATGGAATGGAATAGAATAGAATATAAAAAATGAATAGAAAAGAATAGAATATAGAAAATGAATAGAATAAAATAGAATAGAATATAGAAAATAAATAGAATAGAATAGAATATAGAAAATGAATAGAATAGAATGGAATAGAATAGAATAGAATATAGAAAATGAATAGAATAGAATAGAATGGAATGGAATAGAATAGAATATAAAAAATGAATAGAATGGAATAGAATAGAATAGAATATAGAAAATGAATGGAATAGAATAGAATGGAATGGAATGGAATAGAATATAAAAAATGAATAGAATAGAATAGAATAGAATAGAATAGAATAGAATAGAATATAGAAAATGAATGGAATAGAAAGGAACTGAACGAAACGGAACAGAACAGAATAGAGCTGGAAGGGACCTTGGAGGTCTTCTAGTCCAGTTCAAGCAGGAGGACCTATACCATTTCAGAAAAGTGACTGTCCAGTCTCTTCTTAAAAACTTCCAGCGATGGAGCGCCCACGATTTCTGGTGGCAAGCAGTTCCACTGGTTGATTGTCCTCACGGTCAGGAAGTTTCTCCTTAATTCCAGGTTGCTTCTCTCCTTGATCAGTTTCCAACCGTCGTTTCTCGCCCTTCCCTCTGGTGCTTTGGTGAACAACCCTGCCCCCCCCCCTCTGCCTTGTGGCAGCTCCTCATATATTTGATCGGCATCTTTGGCAAATGGCATTGCAAACTCGGAAGAAAGACCCGTCTGGAGGGAGGAAAGAAGTCTCCCTAGACTGAGTTTGATAAAATGCGCAAAAGCAGCCATGTGCATTGCCCGTTGAATTAATTCCGTGTGCGGAAAGCAGGCGGTCAGCCTGCTTAAATCTCTGTCAACCCAGAGGTAGGAAAATTCTCTCGTCGCCTGGATGAAAACCTCCACCTTTTGGCGATGAAATACAGCAAGGGTCTTTCTTGCATTACAGGACTCGTTCAGCAAAATAACTTAAAAAGACGCAGGGTGGAGAACTTGTCTGGTGGCCAAAGGCGAAGGCCATCAAGGTCTTTATGGAGCCACTTCCTTCTGAGGACACTTGGGGCCTGTCCCTCGCCGTCTTGAGCCCCCTTCCTCAGCCTTACACCCGGGTGTCCCTTGCGTACATCATGGCGGTGGGGGTCTGCACAGACGAATGGCAGGAGAGGGTCACGGCAGGAGGCAGATAAACCCTCCGAAAAGGGTACAGGTCCTTCTTCAAGTTGGCATCTAAGAACCAGGAAACAAAAGACAGAGACACGGGTTCAGCAAACTGACAATCATGGACACTGTAGTATCTGTGTAGCATCTGTGGCCAGTATCTTGGAGCAAGAGACTATCCAGGGTTGGGCAAGACTGCCAAGAGAAAATATGCTACAGCACATGTAGGTAGCCAAACGTAGATGGTCTGCAACTCTTGAAAGCAGCTGCTTCTATAATTGTCACCTGAATTTGGAAGACGTCCAGTTGCGATAAAGCAATGTTTTTCCAACCTTGGTCTCTTTAAGGTGCGTGGATCACAACTCCCAAATTCCCCAGCCAGCATAGGCAGGTAGCCAAACATAGATTGTCTGAGACTTTTTAAAGCAGCTACTTCGATAATTGTCACATGAACCTTGGAAGAAGTTCAATTATGATAAAGCAGTGTTTTCCACCTTGGTGACTTTTCAGATGGGTGGACTTCAACTCCCAGAATTCCCCAGTCAGCACAGGCAGGCAAACCAAACATAGATGCTCTGCAGCTCTTTAAAGCAGCTGCTTCTATAGTGGTCACGTGAACCTGGGAAGAAGAAGCGCAGTTGGGATAAAACAGTGTTTTTCCACCTTGGCCGCTTTCAGATGGATGGACTTCAACTCCCAGAATTCTCCAGCCTATGCAGGCAGATAGCCAAATGTAGATTGTCTGCAACTCTTGAAAGCAGCTGCTTCTATAATTGTCATCTGAATTTGGAAGACGTCCAGTTGAGATAAAGCAATGTTTTTCCAACCTTGTTGTCTTTAAGGTATGTGGATCACAACTCCCCAAATTCCCCAGCCAGCATAGGCAGGTAGCCAAACGTAGATTGTCTGCGACTCTTTAAAGCAGCTACTTCAATAATTGTCACATGAACCTGGGAAGAAGTGCAGTTGGGATAAAACAGGGTTTTCCACCTTGGTGATTTTTCAGATGGGTGGACTTCAACTCCCAGAATTCCCCAGTCAGCGCAGGCAGGTAGCCAATTGTAGATTGTCTGCAACTCTTTAAAGCAGCTATTTCTATAATGGTCATATGAGCCTGGGAAGAAGTACAGTTGCCATAAAGCTGTATTGTCCTAGCTTGGCTACTTTGAGACATGTGGACTTCTACAGCCACAATGCTGTAGAAGTACAGCACATGCTGGCTGGGGGATTTTGGGAGTTGAAGTCCACACGTCTTAAAGCAGTAGGAAACCGCCGCAGATGGGAACTCTGGTTGCGCCTCCACACACCTTGAAGACTTGGGGTGCTAAATGGTTGCTGGAATCATTGAAGCTCATTGGCTGTACATTAAACCACCATTTCAGCAAGCAGAAGCGCCTGCAGGGTGTAGTCTGAAAAGTCAAGATGGTGGTCAAAGGCTGGTTTATGCTAAGGTTGAGTAGGTGGGAGGCTAACTCCTTCTAAGACTAAGTTGTTCTAAAAACCTCAGTCTTGGTGTGCTTGGGAGGTGGTGCCTTCAGTCGGTCCAAGGGATGTCCTGTGGCTTGAGCTGTGGTGGTTGAGATGTTGCAATGGAAGGTCCACCTGGTTTTGCATGAGTGTTGCCAATGTGATGTACATCAAAGAGAGATGGTGCTTCCGTCACTTTGCTGAAGCCACCATCTTGACTTTTTGGACCACACCCAGCAGATATTCCCATCAGGAGAGGTGGAAGGTTGCCCATCCCATCTGGAGGTCTCCAAACTGGAGAAGGGGACGGTCCACCAAAAATGGACCATCTCCTGGGCCTTTTGCAAAACATAAAACCATTCAACATCTATGGAGATTCTCAACTGTCCAGGCCACGGTGTCCGAAAGGTGCTTTTCAAAACACAATGGGACTTTTTCAATCCATCAGAATAGAGCTGAAAGGGACTTGGGAGGTCTTCTAGTCCATCCCCTTGCTCAAGCAGGAGATCCTCTACCATTTCAGACAGGTAGCTGTCCAGTCTCTTCTTAAAAACTTCCAGGGATGGAGCACCCATGACTTCTGAAGGCAACTGGTTAATTGTTCTCGCTGGGTTTTTCTCTGTTGTCTTTTTCCTTGAAAACATTTCGCTTCTCCTCCAAGAAGCTTCTTCAGTTCATCTTCAGTCCTTCAGAAAAAAACCGAGGACGTCTGGTTGCCTTTGAAAAGCACCTCTGGGATGACCATGCAAGGTTTCACATTGCTTCATACATGTGGCCGTGGTCCGCATATCTGCCTTAGCTCACCTTGGAAAAGGCGCCCGCAGCAGGTTAAGAAGGCGCCGGCTAGGAAGCAACCGAAGGACCCGCTCAGCCCGAGCCAGCACGACCAGCCAAGCTGGTACTGAGTGCCCACGAAGACATTATGCAAGACGAGGGTGGAGCGTTCCACGTAGACCCCAATGGCGTACCAAGTGGAGCCGATGAGCCCAGGAATACCTATGAGAGAGAGATAATAATAATGATAATAATAACAATAACAACAACAACTCCAGCAATGTTACAAAAAACTGCGCTATTCGGAACATCTTATATTTTAAGGAGATACCTGGTTGACACCTAGGATGCTGTTAGCAACCCCTGTCAACTATCAGCGCCAGCCAATTTGAATATTTAGTTGACTGACGTTCATGTTTAATGAATAAAAGATAATAACAATAAGAAGAGAAGAAGAAGAAGAAGAAGAAGAAGAAGAAGGAGGAGGAGGAGGAGGAGGAGGAGGAGGAGGAGGAGGAGGAGGAGGAGGAGGGGGAGGGATCTTGGAGGTCATTTAGTCCAACCCCCTGCTCAGGCAGGAAACCCTAGACCATTTCAGACAAATGGCTGTCCAGTCTCTTCTTAAAAACTTCCAGTGTTGGAGCATTCACCGCTTCTGGAGGCAGGTTGTTCCACTGGTTAATGGTTCTAACTGTCAGGAAATTCCTCCTTAGTTCCAGGTTGCTTCTCTCCTTGATGAGTTTCCATCCGTCGCTTCTTGTCCTGCCTTCAGGGGCTTTGGAGAATAGCTTGACTCCCTCTTCTTTGGGGAAGCCCCTGAGATATTGGAACGCTGCTATCATGTCCCCCCTCGTCCTTCTCTTCGTTAAACTAGACCTACCAGTTCCAGCAATCGTTCCTTATGTGTTTTAGCCTCCAGTCCCCTGATCCTCTTTGTTGCTCTTCTCTGCACTCTTGCTAAAGTCGCAACATCTTTTTTACATCGTGGTGACCAAAACTGGATGCCGTATTCCAAACGTGGCCATACCAAGGCCTTGTAATTAAACAGCTAGGCTTGGAAGAAAAGCAAGCTGGAACTAAGGAGGAATTTCCCAACAATCAGAACAATTAATCAGTGGAACTTCTTGCCTCCAGAAGTTGTGAATGCTGCAACACTGGAAGTTTTTAAGAAGAGACTTGACAGCCATTTGTCTGGAACGATACAAGGTCTCCTGCCCTGAATAGGGGGTTGGACTAGGAGACCTCCAAGACCCCTCCCAACTCTGTTATTCTATTCTAAAATACAAAGCATCCGGGGGCTAAACCGTATGGCGAACGGTTGAAGAAAATAGGTAAGCTTAGCCCAATGAAGAGAAAGTTTAGGGATGACATGACAGCAGCCTTCCGATGTTTGAGGGGCTGCCCCAAAGAAGAGGGGGGGTCAACCTATTCTCCAAAGCACCTCAAGGCAGGACAAGAAGCAATGGATGGAAACTCATTAAAGAGAGATCATGTCCATTATCTAGACCTTTTGGTCTTTCTTATTGATTCTGTAAGGGCCTCCTGCCTAAGCAGGGGGTTGGACTACATGACTTCCAAGGTCCCTTCCAACTCCATTAGTCTATGATTCTGTGAGGACCTCCTGCTCGAGCGGGGGGTTGGACCAGATGACCTCCAAGGTCCCTTCCAACTCCATTAGTCTATCATTCTGCGAGGGCCTCCTGCTTCAGCGGGGGGTTGGACTAGATGACTTCCAAGGTCCCTTCCAACTCCATTAGTCTATGATTCTGTGAGGACCTCCTGCTCGAGGGGGGGGTTGGACTAGATGACCTCCAAGGTCCCTTCCAACTCCATTAGTCTATGATTCTGCGAGGGCCTCCTGCTGGAGCAGAGGGTTGGACTAGATGACCTCCAAGGTCCCTTCCAACTCCATTAGTCTATATTATAGTGTATATTATTATTATTATTGCTGTTGTTGTTGTTGTTGTCCTCTTTTGGGTCAGCTTCTGTTCTTCCTTTCTCAGTATCCTTCGTGAAAAGTCTTTGATTTCTGGTTAAAAACTGGAAGGGCCTCCTCCTCCTCCTCCTCTTTCAGTGGAACTGTGGACCCCCTAATTCACCCCAAATTAGGAAGGAAGGGATGATCTGCCAGAGAGGGTCAAAGGTTCGAAGGACAAAGATGTCATGGTGGCCAGGATGGACTGATCCGAGTTTCACCTCACACTACTGAGGCCACCATCTTGACCAGGGGTCCTGAAACTACAGCCCGCCATTTTATCTGGCCCGCCTTTTTATCCAGCCCGCCTCAACCTCCCGGGCAAGCTGTCCAATCACGAGGACAGGTTAAGTGGATGGCGGCGAGAGCTCCAGCCAATGGCGGGATGGCAAGTTGGTGGGAAAAGATGTTTTTTCCCCCAGTTTCTCCCTCACGCACCAAAGCGTGCACTTGTGCTTTAGCCACGCCCCCTTCCTCTCGCCCCCTCGCGTTTTTACCTCAGGGTTTAGGCCTCACTTGCAGCCTCGGCCTCGCTTAGGGCAGCCAAGCCGGGTGATGACAACGCCACTGCTGTTGCTTCCTCTAAGGCGGGTCCCTCGCTAGGCGCTACGGAACGCGAGCTCCAGCCTCCGCCGCTGCCGTGCCGGCCAAGAGGAAACTGGTGCTGCCGGCCCTCAACATTGCCATCGCCGAGGGACCCAGCCTCACCGGCGGCGGCGAGGGCGATGGCTCCAAGTGAGTGGGCTTGATCCTCCATTAGGGTCGGAATGGGGCTGCTGGAGTGGGGTGCCAGTTTTGGGTCTGAGGCAGTGGTGGGATTCAAATAACTGAACAACCCGTTCTCTTATTGGATGCAGGCCTGGGCCTCCGAGGCATAGAACGAACTTCCAGAAGTAGCATCCATGCACTTCCGGTGGCCGTTCTAGGCCTGGGAGACCTCCTCCAGGCCTCTGCCTAGAACGGACTTCCGGAAGTGGCATCCATGCACTTCTGGCAGGTCGTTCTAGGCCTGGGAGGCCTCCTCCAGGCCACTGAGGCCTAGAACGGACTTCCTGAAGTGGCATCCATGCACTTCTGGTGTGCCGTTCTAGGCCTGGAGGCCTCCTCCAGGCCTCTGAGGCCTAGAACGAACTTCCAGAAGTGGCATCCACTCACATCTGGCAGGCCTCCGAGGCCTAGAAAGAGCTTCCAGAAGTGGCATCCACGCACTTCTGGCTGGCGCAGGGGGCAGCATCACGCATGTGCGGCGCTCCTGGGCAGGGAAAGTCCTCAACTTACAACCGGTTGGGTAGTCCTCGACTTACGACCGGTTGGGGGGTCGCAGCATTAAAAAGGTTGAGAACCACTGATGTAACAGAACTACTCAACAGTTTCCATGGGCAACGTCGAGGAGAGGGGAAGCCCATCTGTGGATATGCATTCTCGTGCGAAAGCATCTGAAGTAAAATTGGACCTACTCATTAAACAAGTGAGGGAGGACAACCTCTGCCATCTTCCCACAACTCAAAAAACTATTTGTGGAAAAGCCAGCAGTTGCATTCCCAAACAAAAGTTGGGTGGATTCACTGGAAATTATATTTTCTTCACTTAAAAACTCATTCAAATAATTAACCCATTCATTTTTCTCATTTCATTTTTTCATTTTATACTTTGTTCTATAATCATTAATTTTTTTGCAAGCTATAGTCTGACCCGCCCCCAACGGTCTGAGGGACTATGAACTGGCTCCCTCTTTAAAAAGTTTGAGGACCCCTGATCTTGACCGACTTTGACCATACTCTTCAGACCGTACTCTGAAAGAAAAATGGTAGGTTTCCTCCTTATTCTAAAAAAGCCCAGGAGAAACCTTGAAGACTACATCTTCTCATGGGTCCAAAGGTGAGAGAAGGTGTTGACGTCCTTCAGAGGCTGGTCTCCCCCGTCTAAGGGGCATCTCAGAAGCCATGCAGCTGATTCAAGGTCCATGGCACAATGCCATGAAAGGAAGAAGGAACTTCTGGGGGTGTAGCCCCAGCTAAGCCTCCCCATATCTACCCCACAGCCCCCTCTGGACCAGATCCCATGGGCCAAACTACCTCCAGTTAAAAGCACCAAGCCAGAGAAGAAGCAGATGCGGTTTTTGATCCCTGGTTGATCCAGGAGGAACTTCACACAGTCCAGGCCAAGGAGAAGAAACACGAATCCAAGGCCAGCCAGAAGGTCAGCGGTGATCAGCAGAACCCGGGTCAGGACCAGCTTCACTGCAAAAGAAGCAGGGTGGGGTGGGGGAAGGAAGATGGGGGGCACACAAGCACACACAGACAGACAGACACACACACAGACTCTGGGTGCAGCTCCTGAACTTGATGTTCTCTAGCTTGGAAGGAGAACTCTGGGTGAATCTTCGCAAATTTTCTTCAAAAAACAAACCAACGCCAGGGCTGCTAAGAATGGACTTGGACCTTCTAGACCAGTGGGGTATCAAGGAGAAGGCAGGGCCGCATCTGGGGTTCCCCGCAGATCATTCAGCCGGGATATTTTAACATGACAAAATGAGGAAGGAAAGAGGAATCCCTATAACATTCTATGACGTAAAATCATGGAGTTACAACGGCTCTGAAAAAAGTGACTTACGACCATTTTTCACACTTACGACTGTTGCAGCATCCCCAGGGTCACAGGAGCAGAATGTGAACACTTGGCAGCTGACTCACGTTTATGACGGTCGCAGGGTCCTGGGAGGGGGGGGACACCTGATCCCCTTTTGCGACCTTCCGACAGGCGATGGGGAAGCCTGATTCACTTAACAACAGGGTAGCTCACTTAACCCCTGCGGTGATTTGCTTAACTCAACAACTAGGGCACGGGTAGGCAACCTTGGCTCTTTTATGAGCTTGGAAACCTTTACCTTTCCCCTCAGCATGGCTGGCTCAGAAATTCTGGGAGTTGAAGTCCACCAGTCATGGCCATAGTTCCCCCATGCTGGCTGAGGAATTCTGGGAGTTGAAGTCCACCAGTCATGGCCATAGTTCCCCCATGCTGGCTGAGGAATTCTGGGAGTTGAAGTCTGCAAGTCATGAAGGGGCCATAGTTCCCCCACGCTGGCTGAGGAATTCTGGGAGTTGAAGTCCACGAGTCATGAAGGGGCCATAGTTCCCCCACGCTGGCTGAGGAATTCTGGGAGTTGAAGTCCGCAAATCACGAAGGGGCCATAGTTCCCCCATGCTGGCTGAGGAATTCTGGGAGTTGAAGTCGACAAGTTATGAAGGGGCTATAGTTCCCCCACAGTGGCTGAGGAATTCTGGGAATTGAAGTCAATTCATGAAGGGGCCATAGTTCCCCCATGCTGGCTCAGGAATCCTGGGAGTTGAAGTCATAAAAGAGCCAAGGTTCCCCACCCCTGCCCTAGGGCAAGGAAGGGTTGTAAAAATGGGGCAAATCTTGCTTTGACAACTGTCTCGCTTAGCAACGGAAATGTGGTCATAAGCCGAGGACTACCTGTCTAGATGATCTCCTGGGTCCCTATGAATCCTCACCTTCTGCGCAAGTCCGCCTACCTGGGTGATCAGCGAAGATCGAATCGTATTCGTCACAGGTGGTTATCCCATCAAAGGCATTGGTGACGCATTCCCACCAGAGGCCACGGCACGTGGCACTCAGCTGGAGGAGAGGAAGCCGTGGTTATTCTTGTGGCTGTTACAGGGCTGTACAAAGTCCACTGTTTGGGAAACAAGTGTGGCCTTCACACAACCAACTTCCCCTTCCCAAATGTTAATCAAAGTTAACGTGTGAAAGCATCTCCTAGTCAAGGTAGAAAATTGTGTTATGGAATAGAAATAGGAATGGAATGGAATAGAATAGAATAGAATAGAATAGAATAGAATAGAATAGAATAGAATAGAATAGAGAAAATGTGGAATGGGATGGAATAGAAAATATGGAATAGGATAGGATAGAATTATGGAATAGAATAGAATAGAATAGAATAGAATAGAATAGAATAGAATAGAATAGAATAGAATAGAATAGAATAGAATAGAATAGAATAGAATAGAATAGAATAGAATAGAATCTGGAAGGGGCCTTGGAGGTCTTCTAGTCCAGCCCCTTGCTCAAGCAGGAGAACAAGTGACTGCCCAGTCTCTTCTTAAAAACCTCCAATGACGGTATGGCTTCCCCTGGTTGAGCAAGGGGTTGGTCTAGAAGACCTCCAAGGTCCCTTCCAGCTCTTTTCTGCTTGATTAATTCAGATGTCTTTTCCAAATTTGTTAAGCAGGTAGAAGTGAATATAATCTAGAACTAGAAAAATGGCAAAAGTTATGGGAGAGAAATTATAACTTGACAATGTCAACTTCATACAAAGAAAATCTATATAAAATGTTTTATAGATGGCCCTTGCCACTAGCATGCTTAGCAAAAATCTTTAAAAATATGTTAGATAGATGTTGGAAATGTAAACATAATTCAGGCACATATTATCATGTCTGGTGGACATGTGAGAAAGCAAAGAACTATTGGAAAAAGATACATACTTGATTAGAAAAGGTATTGGGAGAACATGTAGACTTTAAACCTGAATTTTTCTTACTAGGTATAATGCCAGAAAAGATGAACAAACAAAGCCTATATTTGATTTTACATGTCACAACAGCAGGAAGAATAATATTTGCGCCATGTTGGAAAAATGTCTTCCTCCACCAGAGGAAGAAATCATTAAAAAAATACTGGAATGTGCAGAGATGGACAGATTTGACTATGAGTTTGAAGAAAAAGACGAAGCAGAATATTACCAAACCTGGGACTTATTTTATTGATGGCTAGAGGAAAGATTGAAGGATTAGGAATTAAATAGGTATTAGTGTTTTTAAATCCAGACAGCACGTTGGTTGGAAAATTATTATATGTATGTAAGAAAAAAATCAAGAAAATCTTGTAAAGAAGAAGAAGAAGGAGGAGGAGGAGGAGGAGGAGGAGAAGAAGAAGAAGAAGAAGAAGAAGAAGAAGAAGAAGAAGAAGAAGAAGGGGAGGAGGAGGAAGGAGGAAGAAGGAGGAGGAGGAAGAAGAAGAAGGGGAGGAGGAGGAAGGAGGAAGAAGGAGGAGGAGGAAGAAGAAGAAGAAGAAGAAGAAGAAGAAGAAGAAGAAGAAGAAGAAGAAGAAGAAGAAGAAGAAGAAGAAGGGGAGGAGGAGGAAGGAGGAAGAAGGAGGAGGAGGAAGAAGAAGAAGAAGAAGAAGAAGAAGAAGAAGAAGAAGAAGAAGAAGAAGAAGAAGAAGAAGGAGAAGAAGAAGAAGAAGAAGAAGAAGAAGAAGAAGAAGAAGAAGAAGAAGGAGGGGAGGAGGAGGAAGGAGGAAGAAGGAGGAGGAGGAGGAGGAAGAAGAAGAAGAAGAAGAAGAAGAAGAAGAAGAAGAAGAAGAAGAAGAAGAAGAAGAAGAAGAAGAAGAAGAAGGGGAGGAGGAGGAAGGAGGAAGAAGGAGGAGGAGGAGGAAGAAGAAGGGGAGGAGGAGGAAGGAGGAAGAAGGAGGAGGAGGAGGAAGAAGAAGAAGAAGAAGAAGAAGAAGAAGAAGAAGGGGAGGAGGAGGAAGGAGGAAGAAGGAGGAGGAGGAGGAGGAAGAAGAAGAAGAAGAAGAAGAAGAAGAAGAAGAAGAAGAAGAAGAAGAAGGGGAGGAGGAGGAAGGAGGAAGAAGGAGGAGGAGGAGGAAGAAGAAGAAGAAGAAGAAGAAGAAGAAGAAGAAGAAGAAGCTAGATAAGGAGGAGAGGGGAACATGAGGGGGGGAATCTCCCTTCTCCCCCCCCCCAGCCTCTCCTGGGCTGCCCTCTTTTGCCCACTCTGAAGGCACTTCAGGTCAACACCGGCCCGCGATCTTTAGAGAAGCAATGGGCTGGGGAAGTGAGAAAAGTAACTCAATCTGTCAGGAATTAACACTGTTGGCCCTTGTGATGCCCGTTTAGCGTTCACACTTGACCAGGGAAGTGTGAAATGCACAGGCGGACAACCTCAAGGGCATGTTAATGAAGCTGGAAGAGGGTGACTGGCATCACATGAGCCCTTCTGCCAGGAAGCCAAGGTTAAAAAGAAAAAACCTTTGTGGACTCCAAAGATCGTCACCTCACACCTCCCCAAGCGGGTCTGCAATTTCTTTGTGCTTCCTTACAGAATATAGAATAAAAAAATATAGATTTTTTTTAAAAAGGAAGGAATGGAAAGGAATGGAAATAAAATAGAATAGAATAGAATAGAATAGAATAGAATAGAATAGAATAGAATAGAATAGAATAGAATAGAATAGAATAGAATAGAATAGAATAGAATCTGGAGGTCTTCTAGTCCAGCCCCCTGCTCAAGCAGGAGAACCTATACCATCTCAGACAAGTGACTGTCCAGTCTTTTGTTAAAAACCTCCACTGATGGAGCACCCATGATTTCTGGTGGCAACTTCTATTCCACTGGTTACTTCTCTTCACTGTTAGGAAGTTTCACCTTAATTTCAGGTTGCTTCTCTCCTTGGTCACTTTCCATCCAATAAGTTGACCCCCTCTTCCTTGTGTTGTTGTTGTTGTTAATTGCGAAGTCGTGTCCGACCCATCGCGACCCCATGGACAACGTTCCTCCAGGTTTTCCTGTCCTCTACCATCTTCTGGAGTCCATTTAAGTTCACACCTACTGCTTCAGGGACTCCATCCAGCCATCTCATTCTCTGTCGTCCCCTTCTTCTCTTGCCCTCCATCTTTCCCAGCATCAGGCTCTTCTCCAGGGAGTCCTTCCTTCTTCTCATTAGGTGGCCAAAGTACTTGAGTTTCAACTTCAGGATCTGGCCTTCTAAAGAGCAGTCGGGGCTGATCTCTTCTAGGACTGACCGGTTTGAACGCCTTGCAGTCCAGGGGACTCGTAGGAGTCTTCTCCAGCACCAGAGCTCAAAGGCCTCAATTCTTTTGCGCTCAGCCTTTCTTATGGTCCAACTTTCACAGCCATACATTGCAACTGGGCAAACCATGGCCTGGACTATACGCACTTTTGTTGGCAGGGTGATGTCTCTGCTTTTTAGTATGCTGTCTAGATTTGCCATAGCTTTCCTCCCCAGGAGCAAGCGTCTTTTAATTTCTTGGCTGCAGTCCCCATCTGAGGTGATCTTGGAGCCCAGAAAAATAAAATCTGTCACTACCTCCATTTCTTCCTTGTGACAGCCTCTTAAATACCGGAAGGTCTATAGTCACCCATGTTCAACTATACAAAAGCATGATACAAAAAAGGCATTGAGACCCCAGGCGAGTGCAGAGAAGAGCAGCAAAGATGATGAGGGGACTGGAGGCTAAAGCATACGAGGAACGGTTGCTGGAATTGGGTATGTCTCATTTAATGACGAGAAGGACGAGGGGGGACAGGATAATAACATTCCAGTATCTCAGGGACTGCCCCAAAGAAGAGGG
Source organism: Crotalus adamanteus (assembly GCA_039797435.1). Classification (NCBI taxonomy): domain Eukaryota; kingdom Metazoa; phylum Chordata; class Lepidosauria; order Squamata; family Viperidae; genus Crotalus; species Crotalus adamanteus. Next base: position 104,465,429 of record CM077922.1, on the reverse strand, counting down.
AGTCAAGCTCTTCTCCAAAGCCCCTGAAGGCAGGACAAGAAGCAACGGGTGGAAACTCATCAAGGAGAAAAGCAACCTGGAATTAAGGAGAAATTTCCTGACAGTGAGGACAATTAACCAGTGGAACTACCTGCCTCCAGAAGCTATGAATGCTCCAACACTGGAGGCATTCAAGAAGAGACTGGACAGCCCCTTGTCTGAAATGGTATAGGGTTTCCTGCCTGAGCAGGGGGTTGGACTAGAAGATCTCCAAGGTCCCTTCCAACTATTATTATTATTATTATTATTATTATTATTATTATTATTATTATTATTATGGATCATCGCACAGTCAGCCAGATGTTCAGACTGGATTTGGCATTTTGTCTACCTATTGAGTCCTTACCCAGGACCTGGGATAGGCAGATGTGGATGTTTGATGGTATTACAGGTATCGTCGCAGGATTATTATTATTATTATTATTATTATTATTATTATTATTATTGATCATTGCACAGTCAGCCAGATGTTCAGACTGGATTTGGTATTTTTGCCTTCCCAAAGACTTGGGATAGGCAGATGTGGATTATTATTATTAGTAGTGTTGTTGTTGTTGTTGTTGTTATTATTATTATTATTATTATTATTCACCTTCTATGAAAGAAACACAATAGCTCCAATAGCTCCCAAAGCAGAGACAGACAATAAACGGGCACAAATCTAAGATAAACGGTCCTTTAGATCAGGGTGTCTTGAGCTTAGCAACTTTAAAAAGTTGGGGTGGGGTGGGGCTTAGCTGGCTGGGGAATTCTGGGAGTTGAAGTCCACCATCTTCAAATTGCTAAGCTTGACAAACACTGCATTAGATCAATGCCAATAAGAATGCCCTATTTGATTTCCCTCTTTGTCTTTCTTTCTTTCTTTCTCAAATTCTCTTTCTTTCTCTCCTTTCTTTCTTTCTTTCTTTCTTTCTTTCTTTCTTTCTTTCTTTCTTTCTTTCTTTCTCAAGTTCTCTCTCTCTTTCTTTCTTTCTTGTTCTCTTTCTTCCTTTCTTTCTCTCTTTCAAGTTTTCTGTCTCTCTCTCTCTCTTTCTTTCTTTCTTTCTTTCTTTCTTTCTTTCTTTCTTTCTTTTCTATAAAATGTATAGTACCCCACCCCCATCTTACCTCAAGGTAACTCTGTGAAGCTTACCATCATAAAAATAAACAAATAAAATAAAATAAAAACAATATAAACTAAAACCATAAACAAAATAGCAGAAAATCCAAAAACTAAAAAACAAAACCCAGAGGACTTCATGGAATAAGGCAAGCCTGGCTCTCAACCCACGGCCTCACCTCTATGCTTTCTGGGACGGTCCCTGTGCCTTTGACACCTGCACGGCAGGCTGAAACCCAACTGGTAACGTTTCCTTTGGCGGCTGCTTTTCCTTCCGCACCTGGGAAAAAGCACCGAGCATCTGGATGTTCCTTTGCCAGCCAGCACACCTGAGAATCCAGCTTCAGGGTCACACGCCTACACAAACACACACCCCAGGTGCTGCCGGGGGCCTTACCTCCAGGGAGTCATCGGCGTTGACCATCCAGCAATCCGTCCAGGTGGCCACAATGAGAAACCCCAGAGAGAAGAAGGCGAAGAAGCAGCCCAGGTACTGGAGCAGAGGCCTCATGTTCGCTGCGAGGAAGACCTGACTGACCCCTTCGCTGGCCTGGCTCTAGGGCAAAGCCTCCCTCCGCCTCCCTGCGGATGGCCAATGACCCCCACGGTCCAGTGCTTGGGAGGAAGAGGAGGAGGGCTGTGGCAGGGGTGCTGGGCAGCCAGGAAGAGGGCAAGCCCAGGCATGCGCCTGCATTAAAGCCCTCCTTAATTGCCCCGTGTTTTGCTGAGCCTCAGGTGGACTCACCTGGATCCAGGATTTTGCTGGAGAAGGGCTGGCAACTTCCAGGAAAGGTTTGGGCCATGCTGGCATGGGCAGGTCAACTGTAGCAGATGCCCCCAAGCCATTGGCCAAGCTCGGGCATCGCCAACCTTAACAGAATAAAACAGAATAACAGAAGAGTTTGGATGGGACCTTAAAGGTCTTCTAATCCAGCTCCTTGCTCAAGCAGGTGACCCGAGACCATTCCAGACAAGTCATGGATGCTCCGTCACTGGAGGTTGTTAGGAAGAGAATAGACAGTCACTTATCTGAGATGGTATAGGTTCTCCCACTTAAGCAGGGGGCTGGACTAGAAGACCTCCGAGGTCCCTTCCAGCTTCTATTCTACAATAATGATGAATTCTATTCTATTTTATTCTATTTTATTCTTTTCTATTCTATTCTATTCTATTCATTATTCATATTATTCTCTATTCTATTCATTATTCATATTCTATTCTATTCTACTCTACTCTACTCTTTCTCAATAAGGATTCTATACTATTCTTTATTCTGTTCTATTCTTTATTCTGTTCTGTTCTATTCATCATTATTGTATTGTATTGTATTCTGTTCTATTCTATTCTTTATTCTGTTCTGTTCTATTCTATTCATCAGTATTGTATTGTATTGTATTCTGTTCTATTCTATTCTTTATTCTGTTCTATTCTATCCTTTATTCTGTTCTGTTCTATTCTATTCATCAGTATTGTATTGTATTGTATTGTATTGTATTGTATTGTATTCTATTCTATTCTATTTTATACTCTCCAGTCTCTTCTTAAAAATCTCTAGTGATGGAGCACCCACAACTTCTGGAGGCAACTTCTGTTCCACTGGTTAATTGTCCTCACTGTCAGGAAGTTTCTCCTTAATTCCAGGCTGAATCTCTCCTTGATTCGTTTCCATCTGTTGCTTCTTAAAGGGCCATTTGGGACGCAGCAGGCATGAAGTCACCAGGGGCATATTGTTATGGATGCCTCCTGACCCCCTGCGGACACATCCCTGGCCTGCTTTCTGCGTTTTCTCCAGCAGGTGGCGATGGGCTCATTCCTCCTGCCCAGGACGGATGTTGGAACTGGGGAACAACAGGTGGATGTGAAATTTGGAGAAGGGGCTGAACCCCACTTTGCCTTCCTGCCATTTAGCAAACTTTTTGCAATTCCCTTTAAAAAAATGATTTCCCCCGTTTCTTTATTAGGGACCCACATTTCTCCCCTTGGCTGAGATTAAACAATGGATGATTACATGTGGTTCGATGGGAGACCACAGGGAGATCTCAGGGTTACAGGCTAGTGTTTCTCAACCTTGACAATTTTAAGGCATGTGGACTTCAACTCCCAGAATTCCACAGCCAGCAATGCTGGCTGTGGAATTCTGGGAGTTAAAGTCCACATGCCTTAAAATTGTCAAGGTTGAGAAACGCCTAGACAGAGAAGGGATGCGGGGAATCCTCAGAATAAAGCCAAGATATTCCACCTTTATAACAGCAAATACTCTGCAGGGAGGCGTCTGTAATATCTCCTGGAGCTGTGATTGAAGGACTTTATAAATTTTTACTTGTCTTTCCTCTATGAACTCTTTATTATTATTTATATTTATTAAGAATTTTACATACAGTAAAAGCCAAATTAAAGCACAAATAAAAGAGAAAGAGAGAAACAGAAAAAAGAAAAAAGAAGAGAAAAAAGAAAGGGAGAAAGAAAGAAAGAAAGAAAGAAAGAAAGAGGAAGGAAGGAAGGAAGAAGGAAGGAAGGAAGGAAGGAAGGAAGGAAGGAAGGAAGGAAGGAAGGAAGGAAGGAAGGAAGGAAGGAAGGAAGGAAGGAAGGAAATGATCGGGAGAGAGGATGTGGATAGATAGATGGGCAACATATAAGATAGATAGATAGATAGATAGATAGATGAAAGAAAGAAAGAAAAAGAAAGAAAACAAGAGAAAGAAAGAATGTGAAAGCGTGAAAGAAGAAAGGAAGGAAGAAAAGAAGGAAAGGGAAAATGAAGGAGGCAGGGAGAAAGACAAAAGAAAGAAAGGAAGGAAGAAAGAAAGAAAGACGGAAGGAAGGAAGGAAGGAAGAAAGGAAGGGGAAAATGAAGGAGGCAGAGAGAAAGACAAAAAGAAAAAGAAAGAAAGAAACAGAGAAAGGAGAAAGAAGAAAGGAAGGAAAGAAGGAAAAAAGGAAGGAGAAAATGAAGGAGGCAGGGAGAAAAGAAAGAAAGAGAAAGAAAGAAAGAAAGAAAGAAAGAAAGAAAGAAAGAAAGAAAGAAAGAAAGAAAGAAAGAAAGAAGAAAGAAAAGAAAAGAAAATTACATATGGCGACTGACATTATACTTACGCCTTGGACTCTTCCCGTCTGGATGACTGCAATGCACTCTGCCTGGGACTGCCCTTGAAGGTTCTAGAAACCTCTCAGAAGATGCCATTGGTCCAGAATCCTCGGGCACTTCTAGGCTGACCCACATTACATCTCTCTGGGGTTCCCAGCGTCCTTCCAGGGGCAATTCAGGCCTGTCCCTTTCCAAGCCCTACCCAGCCCGGGACCCGGCTACCTGCGGGAGCTTCCTTCCTTGAGGGCATCTGCCTGTCCTTCCACGCTCCAGGCTCCCTTCCTAAAATTGTCTACTAGGACCTCAGAGTCCTAGTGGACAATCACTTAAATAGGAGCCAACCGTGTGCTGCAGCTGCCAAAAAGGCCAACACAGTGCTGGGCTGCATTAACAGAGGGAGAGAATCAAGATCACGTGAAGTGTTAATACCACTTTACAAGGCCTTGGTAAGGCCACACTTGGAATCCTGCATCCAGTTTTGGTCACCACGATGTAAAAAAGATGTTGAGACTCTGGAAAGAGTACAGAGAAGAGCAACAAAGATGCTCAGGGGACTGGAGGCTAAAACATATAAGGAACGGTTGCTGGAATTGGGAATGTCTAGTTTAATGAAGAGAAGGATGAGGGGGGACAGGATAGCTGTCTTCCAGTATCTCAGGGGCTGCCCCAAAGAAGAGGGAATCAAGCTATTTTCCAAAGCCCCTGAAGGCAGGACAAGAAGCAACGGATGGAAACTCATCAAGGAGAGAAGTAACCTAGAACTAAGGAGAAACTTCCTGACAGTGAGAACAATTAACCAGTGGAACAACCTGCCTCCAGAAGCAGTGAAGGCTCCAACACTGGAAGTTTTTAAGAAGAGACTGGACAGCCATTTGTCCGAAATGGTGTAGGGTTTCCTGCCTGAGCAGGGGGTTGGACTAGATGACCTCCAAGGTCCCTTCCAACTTTACTACTATTACTATTGCCCCTCCCTTGGGCCACAGGTGCTTTTCCCAAAAGGCAACTGGACATCCTTGGGCTCCTTTTTTCCTTGAAACCATTTTCCTTCTCCTCTGAGAAGCTTCTTCCGTTCTAACTTCCGTTAGAACGGTGGAAGCCTCTGAGATGAGTAGTGAAACCTTTTCAAACAAACCCCCTCCCCACTCAAGAAAACCCAGTTGCCTTTTGGAAAAAGCACCTTTGACCTGGAGGATGGAGGGTCCCCACGTCCCCTCCCTCACCTCCTTCCCTCCCGCCAGATACCCAACAGACTCACAAACACACCTGCTGGATTACGCAACATATCTTGGCATGGTTGCTGGGGCATCCCAAGGGAAGGACGGAAACGGCAATTTGGGGTTTCGTTTTACAGGTTTATTAGGGCTTTTATCATTTTAATTCTTTTTTTACGGTTGTTGCGAACCACCCAGAATTCTGCTTTTTTAAGAAAGGGCAGCCGGGCATCAATAAATTAATGAAAGCGTGCATATGCAGCGAACGTCGGTTGGGCGTCTGTGTGTGTGTGTGTTTGTTTGCTGTTGAAGTTGTAAGAGGTAGGTGTTTGGGAAAGGGTGGTCCGAACTTAGCTTTCTGTTCTTCAGCCTTAAATCCCCCGAGGATCGTTCACGAAAACCCCTTGGTGGCTGAATTGCAGTTTTGACTCAAAATTACTGTTGTGTTGTTCTCTCTGTCTCTCCCACCACCCCCCCCCCTGTCAAAACACTCAGCTTCAGCCACCCACACACTGGAAAGTGTTGGAATTTGGAACACACACACACACACACACACACATGCACCAATGATGTTTGTCTCTTTCCTCCTTTGAACAAGTTCAGACAAATTTCTGGAGAGCAATTGTTGTGTTTCTCGCATTCGGTTTCTCTGGACAATGTTGTTTTGCTGGCGCTGAATCATTTCTCTAAAGATAGTAACGAGGTCGATGGCACTTGGGTGCAGAAAAAAAGCCTGCACTTAGTAGTAATCCAGGAGAAATATAACTCTAGTTAGAGTGGACAAATAACAGCTGTATTTTGCAGTTGTTTTCTGTACAAGGGCTTAGCCAAAGCACAGGTTTTCAGAAATATAGATATCCTGGTTGACTCATAGCCAAGGTTAAACCGAGACGTTTACCAAATGATGGGATTGGACCTTCGCTTCCACCTTTAATAGCCTCGTCAGCACTCGTTGTTTTAACCCCCCAAATTTTATTTACAGGAAGTCCTCAACTTACGACCGCAGTTGAGAGCAGAATTTGTGTGGCTAAGTGGAACATTTGTTAAGAAAAATTTGCACCATTCAACAACCTTTCTTACCACACCACAGTTGTTAAATGAATCTTTGCAGCTCTTAGTAATATGGCTGTTAAGTAAATCTAGTTAGGAACCTGGTTGTTAAGTGAATCTTGCTTCTCCACTGACTATAATACTAATACTAATAATAATACTTACCAGGTCCTTGGGAAGGACTCGATAGGTAGACAAAATGCCAAATCCAGTCTGAACATCTGGCTGACTGTGTGATGATGATGATGATGATTCTAATAATAATAATAATAATAATAATATCACACATCATCATCATTATTAATAATAATATCACACAGACTGACTACAAGCAGCGGCATGACAGAGTAGCAACAATGGTGCATTGGAAGACCTGCAAAAAATATTTGCCTGTAAGCAAAAACTGGTGGGATCATAAAATAGAGAAAGTCATAGAAAATGATAAAGTTAAACTGCTCTGGGACTTCAGAATTCAAACAGACAAGCACCTGCAACATAACACCCCGGACTTAACAATTGTCGATAAGAAAGACAAAAAAGTCTGGATAGTGGACGTGGCAGTGCCTGGAGACAGCAGAAGAGAAGAGAAAGAACTGGAGAAGATAACAAAATACAAAGACCTACAAATAGAAATAGAAAGACTGTGGCAAAAGCAAGCAAGGGTAGTACCAATAGTCATAGGCGCCTTGGGTGCAATCCCAAAACAGCTGGAGCACCACTTGAACACCATTGGCATTGACAAATTCGCTATTAGTCAATTGCAAAAGGCAGCCTTACTAGGAACTGCTCCCATCCTGCGACGATACCTGTAATACCATCAAACATCCACATCTGCCTATCCCAGGTCCTGAGTAAGGACTCGATAGGTAGACAAAATGCTAAATCCAGTCTGAACATCTGGCTGACTGTGCGATGATCCATAATAATAATAATAATGATAATGATGATGTTGGAAGGGACCTTGGAGGTCATCTAGTCCAACCCCCTGCTCAGGCAGGAAACCCTATACTATTTCAGACAAATGGCTGCTTGTCAGAAGATCGCAAAAGGGGATCAAACGAACCCGGGACACTGCGATCATCGTAAATGTGAGTCAGATACCCAGCGTTTGAATTTTGATCGTGTGACCCTGGGGATGCTGCTGTAGGAAGCCCTCCCCCTCTCTAGACTAAAATATTCTTTATTCTTAACATTAAAAGAGGCAGAATATTATATTTCCCCAAAGGAGAAATGGAAAAACATCTTAACAAAGGCAGAAAGCAGCCCCAGTCTTTCTTAATAGCCTCAAGCAGAAGCCTCAAGTTTTTACAGATGGGTATTTTGTATCTGTTAAGAAGGACTGGGCCAATCTATTCATAAGCAAAATGCCTTAGCTGGCAAGCCCCCCAACTAATAATAATAATAATAATAATAATAATAATAATAATAATAATAATAATAATAATAATAATAATAATAATAATAATAATAATAGCACTACATGGCCAATACATTAAAAAAATAGCTGGGAAAGCAGATAATAACAAGACCTGGCAATGGCTAAGAGCAGGAAAATTGAAGAAAGAGACCGAGGGACTAATTCTGGCTGCACAAGACCAAGCCTTAAGGACAAATGCATACAAAGTCAAAATTGAGAAGACAGCAACAGACAGTAAGTGCCGCCTGTGCAAAGAAGCTGAAGAAACAATGGACCACTTGGTAAGCTGTTGCAAGAAGATTGCACAAACTGATTACAAGCAGCGGCATGACAAAGTAGCAACAATGGTGCATTGGAAGATCTGCAAAAAAAATCATTTGCCTGTAAGCAAAAACTGGTGGGATCATAAAATAGAGACAGTCATAGAAAATGATAAAATTAAACTGCTCTGGGACTTCAGAATTCAAACAGACAAGCACCTGCAACATAACACCCCAGACTTAACAATTGTCGATAAGAAAGACAAAAAAGTCTGGATAGTGGACGTGGCAGTACCTGGAGATAGCAGAATAGATGAGAAAGAATTGGAGAAGATAACAAAATACAAAGAGCTACAAATAGAAATAGAAAGACTGTGGCAAAAGCAAGCAAGGGTAGTACCAATAGTCATAGGCTCCTTGGGTGCAATCCCAAAACAACTGGAGCACCACTTGAACACCTTCATTGGCATTGACAAATTCGCTATTAATCAGTTGCAAAAGGCGGCCTTATTAGGAACTGCTTCCATCCTGCGACGATATCTGTAATACCATCAAACATCCACATCTGCCTATCCCAGGTCCTGGGTAAGGACTCGATAGGTAGACAAAATGCCAAATCGAGTCTGAACATCTGGCTGACTGTGCGATGATCAATAATAATAATAATATAAAGTTGGAAGGGACCTTGGAGGTCATCGAGTCCAACCTCCTGCTCAGGCAGGAAACCCTATACCATTTCAGACAAATGGCTGTCCAGTCTCTTCTTAAAAACTTCCAGTGTTGGAGCATTCACAGCTTCTGGAGGCAAGTTGTTCCACTGGTTAATTGTTCTCACTGTCAGGAAGTTTCTCCTTAGTTCCAGGTTGCTTCTCTCCTTGATTGGTTTCCATCCATTGCTTCTTGTCCTGCCCTCAGGTGCTTTGGAGAATAGCTTGACTCCCTCTTCTTTGGGGCAGCCCCTGAGATATTGGAACGCTGCTATCATTTCCCTCCTCGTCCTTCTCTTCGTTAAACTAGACATATCCAATTCCAGCAACCGTTCCTTATATGTTTTAGCCTCCAGTCCCCTGATCATCTTTGTTGCTCTTCTCTGTACTCTTTCCAGAGTCTCAGCATCTTTTTTACATCGTGGTGACCAAAACTGGATGCAGGATTCCAAGTGTGGCCTTACCAAGGCCTTGTAAAGTGGTATTAACACTTCACGTGATCCTGATTCTATCCCTCTGTTAATGCAGCCTAGCACTGTGTTGGCCTTTTGGGCAACTGCAGCACACGGCTGGCTCCTGTTTAGGTGATTGCCCACTAGGACTCCCAGATCCCTCTCACAGTCACCACTATTGAGCAAGGTATCCCCTATACCAGTGTTTCTCAACCTTGACCATTTTAAGGCATGTGGACTTCAACTCCCAGAATTCCACAGCCAGCGTTGCTGGCTGTGGAATTCTGGGAGTTGAAGTCCACATGCCTTAAAATTGTCAAGTTTGGGAAACACTGCCCTATACTATACTTATACATTTGGTTTTTCTTCCCTAAATGTAGAACCTTGCTTTTTTCACCATTGAATCTCATTTTGTTAGATAGCGCCCAGGGTTCAAGTCTCTCCAGATCCGCCTGTTTCCAAAGCCTGTCTTCTGGAGTGTTGGCTATTCCTGCCAGCTTGGTGTCAACACTGGAAGTTTTTAAGAAGAGACTGGACAGCCATTTGTCCAAAATGGTGTAGGGTTCCTGCCTGAGCAGGGGATTGGACTCGATGACCTTCAAGGTCCCTTCCAACTTTATTATTATTATTATTATTATCCGCAAATTTGATGAGTTCCCCATCTATTCCCTCGTCCAAATGGTAGATGAAGATGTTGAAGAGCACTGGGCCTAGAACAGAGCTAGCGGCCCCATTTGCACATGTGCGGGGACGCTAGCACTGCCACCAGTGTCATGTGGGTGCCAGCGTCCCGCTAGCACATGCCCACGGATGCCAGTGTGCATGCCGTGGGTGTGCACAGCCTGTTTGCACATGCGTGTGCTAGCGCCGCTGTTGTGCATGCACACGTGGGGCTGTATGCACGCACATTTCGCTGCTGCTCCCTTTCCAGAAAGGTTGGGGAGCTGTGCCCTAGAAAGATGCATCCACTCACTCAACCATTTTGTCAGCTGTCCCAGAACTGCGTGCTGTTGCTGGTTCCTCTCATCAATAAGCAGGAACCTTCTTTCCTGAGCAGCCTCCATTTTATTTCCAGCATCTTTCTCCCGGCTTGGAACTGGAGCTGATTTTTCTTTCAACACTGCAATGGTCGTAAGTATGAAAAATCTCCACCAGTCACTTTTTTCAGTGCTGTTCTAACTTCAAATAGCCACTAAATGAATGGTTGTAAATCAAGGATTACCTGTATTTATTTGAAGTATTTATGTAGCCGCCCGTCTTCTAAGCAACCCTGGGCGGTTCCCAATCCAAAGTTAAAACAACTTGTAAAATCATATTAAAGCTATAAAACGAAACAGATTAAAACATTAAAGCATTAAAAACAACACCGTCCTGGCGCCAAGTCAAGTCCTAATGTGCAATTATCCGATCGGATCCCAGCGCTTGGAGGAAAATCATGATCTTTAAGACTTTACAGAGGGCTAAAAGGGTGAAGGTCTGCCTGGCTTCAGGGCGAAGGGTTTCCATGAGTAACAGAATTACGGAGGGATCTTGGAGGTCTTCTAGTCCAACCCCCTGCTCAGGCAGGAAACCCTATAACATTTCAGACAAATGGCTGTCTCTTCTGGAAAACCTTTCCTCCTCCTCCTCCTCCTTCCTTCACAAACCCCTCCCCCTTCCAGCACTGATGGTGTCCCCTAGTTTGGCAATGAAACCTCTGCAACAATAACCCGCCAAACTCAGAGAGCACCAGGACACCACAATCCTTTTCTTCCTCCTCCTCCTCCTCCTCCTCTCTCTGCACACCCCTCTCCCTTCTAGCACTGATGATGTTCCCTACTTGGGTTATGAAATGTCTGCAAGAAAACCAGCAAGCTCAGAGAGCACCAAGGACCCCACAATCCTTTTCTTCTTCCTCCTCCTCCTCCTCCTTCCCCCCTCCTCCTCCTCCTCCTCTTCCTCCTCTCCACAAGCTCCCCTCCCTTCTAGCACTGATGATGTTCCTTGGTTGGGTCATGAAACGTCTGCAAGGAAACCACCAAGCTCAGAGAACACCAAGGACCCCACAGTCCTCCTCCTCCTCCTCCTCTCCGCAAACCCCCCTCCCAGCACTGATGGTGTTCCCTAGCTGGGTCATGAAACGTCTGCAAGAATAATCTGCCAAGCTCAGAGAGCACCAGCAGAAACTAAGGAAATACAGTAGCAACTTCATGGATTCTTGCATGTAAGATAGAGAAGTGAGCTGCTACTGTTGCCTTCCTGATTATCCTGGGATAATTGTTCCCATTTTTGTGGCCTTGATAGTCCCACGACGTCACCCACCCAAATAATCCCCAGGCCTGTCACCACTTAGCATTTTTTCCAGACAGGACAGGTGGAGTGCTGCCTCAGCAAATGGCCTGTCCAAATATTTTTGGGGTATACAGATAGTCCTTGACTTACAACAATTCTTTTAGTGACTGAAGTTACAACGGCACCGAAAAAAAAACGACTTAGGACCGTTTTTCACTCTTCGCACCGTCGCAGCCTCCCTGCACTACGTGATCCAAATTCAGACATTTGACAACTGTATTTACAACGGCCACAGTGTCCCGGGGTGTGTGTGTCACACGATCTCCCCTTCCGAAGAGCAAAGTCAATGGGGGAAGCCAGACTCGCTTAAGGACCGTATTACTAACGGAGCCTACTGCAGCGATTCATTTAACAACGGTGGCAAGATAAGCCATCACATGGGGCGAAGCTCACTTGACAGCTGTCTCGCTTAGCAAACGGAGGTTTTGGGGCTCGCTCCTCGTCATAAGTCAAGGACTCTCTGCATCAAGGGACGACGGAGAGACACTGACCTACAGATCAGCCGGCGTCTTTCCTAAAAGTTCCTCAAAATAATTAAGATTACCCAGATGTTTCTGCTAAAGCAGCGGTTCTCAGCCTGTGGGTCGGGACCCCATTTGGGGTCGAACGACCATTTCACGGGGGTCGCCAAACAATGCAGTCCGCCATTTCCCCCCCTCTTCCTTAGCTGCGCTACTCCCTTTTATTCTATTGGCTTTTGAAAGCCAATAGAATAGACTCTCTTGAATAGAGTCTCATTCTATTGGCTTTCCAAAGCCAATAGGAATTGTCCAGGCTGTCTCTGCCCTGCTGAGCCCGCCAAAAGTCCCATTCTGCAAACGGTGCTGCACCAGTTCAGTAGTCCTCGACTTATGACCGGCTGAGTAGTCCTCGACTTACAACCGGTTGGGGGTCGCGGCATTAAAAAGGTTGAGAACCCCTGTGCTAAAGGAACCCACGAAGCTGCCAGAGTAAAACAGGACGAAATAGTTCTGTTATTCCAGCTTTCCCTGGCCGTACTCTTGTTTTTGTTTTTGCATTTTCCTCAAACCACCCCACCCCACCCCACCCCACATTTGCTCTCTCTCTTTTTTTTACTTAAGGGAGGGGGCAGAGCCTCAATTATTTTGGCTTCTAGCTGGCTTAGGGCTGCTTTTCTCCCAGACTGCCTGGTTTGACATAAACAAGCTCCTGACTTTGAAGGCTGCGGTTTTGAGCAGGTCCGCAGCAGTTTCTCTGCAGCCCCCCCAAACACGGGTTGCCTGCGTGAGGTCAGCGTTTTGCAGGCTCCCAGGGCGAGAGTGTCTGTGGTGGCTGCCGGGAGACTGTAATTTGTGGTCCGGCGTGATGGACAGAAAGTGCAGGGGGAATGAAAAACTGTACATCTTTTAAGCAAAGGGAACACAGAAGGAAAAAAGCCACCCAGGAGAAGGGGGAAGGGGGGAAGGGAAGGAGAAATGGAGGAGGAGGAGGAGAATAAGGAGAAACAGAGAAGGAGAACTGGAAGAGGAGAAGGAGAAAGAGAAGGAGAGGAAGGGATAGAAAGAGAACTGGAGAAGGAGAAGTGGAGGAGGAGACGGAGAAGAAAGAAGAGAAGGAGAAGGAGGAGGAGAACTGGAGGAGGAGAAGGAGAAAGAGAAGGAGAAGAAGGGATAGAAGGAGAACTGGAGGAGAACTGCAGGAGGAGACGAAGAAAGAAGAGAAGGAGAAGAAGGAGGAGGAGAACTGGAGGAGGAGGAGAAACAGAAAGAACTGGAAGAGTAGAAGGAGAAGGAGGAGGAGGAGAAAGGGAGGAGGTGGAGGGAAGGGAGAGGAGGAGGAGAAGGAGGAGGTTGAAGAAGAGTGATGGTGAGGTTGGAAAAGGGGTGGTGGTGAGGAGGAGGCAAAGGAAGAGAAAACATTGTGGAAAAAAGAGAAGGGTGATGCTGGTAATAATGATGGAGTGGAACAGGAGGAGAAGGAGAAAAAGAAGGATGTGGTGGAGAAGAAGAGAACAAGGAGATATTTTACAGATTTCCATCTGTAAGGGGGGAGAGAATAGAATAGAATAGAATAGAATAGAAAATTTTGAATAGAATAGAAAATAATAGAATAGAATAGAATAGAATAGAAAATTTTGAATAGAATAGAAAATAATAGAATAGAAAATAATAGAATAGAATAGAAAATTTTGAATAGAAAATAAGAATAGAATAGTAGAATAGAATAGAATAGAAAATATGAATAGAATAGAAAATATGAATAGAATAGAATAGAATAGAATAGAATAGAATAGAATAGAATAGAATAGAATAGAATAGAATAGAATAGAATAGAATTCTTCATAGGCTAAGTGTGACTGGATACACAATTCTGGAAATTGAAGTCCACCCATCTTCCAGCATGCTGGCTGGGGAATTCTTAAACTTTCTGAGGTTGAGAAATTCCAGATTAGGAGCAAGAAACTTCACTTCAGGATTGCAAAACCCAGGGAGACATTGGCAGAAATCTCCAAGCTCAGCAGAAGTCGTGGCAAAGGCAATAATTAATGCCCTTATTTTCGGAGTGAGGGTTGAATGTTTGTTTACCCTTTCTCCCTGACGGGGCTCTTGTTTCTCTCTTTGTGATCCTCCTTGTGGTTGAGCTCCCCGCACTGAGTTAATAATCACCGTTATCGCCCAGTAGCCAACTTGCAAAGCAAATTGTTCCAGGTTAAGCAGGTATATACTGTATATATAAATAAAAAAAATCTCCCAAGTCATCAAGATGAGGCAATGTCCGAGAAGGGGCTGGATTCAAAACATCTGGTGCTCCAAGCCTCTCTGTTTTTCAGCTGCTGTGGTCTGTTTGCCAAACGTTTGGGCAAGCCCTGTCTGAAAATTATCTCGTTCAGGATTATTTAGATTATATGCAGGGAGGCAAACAACACCAGAGGCTTCCCACAATACAGCAGGATAAACAAACAGCCGGTGGTTTTTTTTGTTTTTGTTTTTTTTGTTTTTTGTTTTGCAAAGGATTGTTGGACTGAAAAACACAATCTTTTTTTTTTAAATACTTTATTAATTTTCTATTGTTACATTTCATTAGTGCAGTGGTTGTCAACCTGTGGGTCGGGACCCCATTTGGGGTCGAACGACCATTTCACGGGGGTCGCCAAACAACGCAGTCGCCATTTTTTCCCCCTTTTCCTTAGCTGTGCCACTCCCTTTTATTCTATTGGCTTTTGAAAGCCAATAGAAGAGACTCTCTTGAATAGAGTCTAATTCCATTGGCTTTCAAAAGCCAATAGGAATTGTCCAGGCTGTGTCTGCCCTGCTGAGCCCGCCAAAAGTCCCATTCTGCAAACGGGGCTGCACCAGTTGAATAGTCCTCGACTTACGACCGGTTGAGTAATCCTCGACTTATGACCGGTTGGGGGGTCAGGCATTAAAAAGGTTGAGAACCACTGCATTACTGTTTAATGAACAACGTGTTGGGTTGATTTGTTTTGCTTAGTAATACGAGTTAAATTCTTACCCTGTACCCCGTTTTTCCAGCCATTGGTGAAATTGAGGGCAGGACGAGAAACAATGGCTGGAAACTGATCAAAGAGAGAATCAACCTGGAATTAAGGAGAAAATTCCTACCAGTGAGGACAATTAACCAGTGGAACAAAAGTTTCCTCCAGAAGTTGTGGGTGCTCCATCACTGAAGGTTTTTAAGAAGAGACTGGACAGCCACTTGTCTGAGATGGTATAGGATCTCCTGCTCGAGCGGGGGTTGGACTAGATGACCTCCAAGGTCCCTTCCGGTCCTACGACTGTACAATTCTGCAGTTCTGTGATCCTTCCTTTTCCCAGACATGTCCCTTTCGGCACCTAGCTCCCTCAAACACCCACCCACCCCCGGCTTTGCATCTACAATGGCTTGCTAAATTACGCCACATTTTAATTTTTCTCTTGGGAAGAACGCCCGACTATCCTTCCGGGATTCCGCTTTTTTTTTTTTTGCAAAGTTTCCAAGCTTCCCTCTTGCACGGAATCCCACTCGGTAGCCCTCTCTCCTTTTTGTTGCAATTGGCTTCCCTGGAATCCCATATTTGGCTCGGAGGAAGGAGTGAAACTTGGCTCAAATTTGCAATCGCTTGTTTTGCAATTCTTGATGACAAAGAACTGATTTCCAAGGGTTTCACGGTACATTTGAGTCAACCCCAACTTTTTTTTTTTTTTTTTTTTTTTGCTTGCTTGCTTTCTTCCCACAGGATCATGACAGTGGGGAGTTGACCTTCATCTCAAGATCGTATGTTAGGGAAACACGCAGACTTTACACCTGAACTTTTTTTACTAGGTATAATTCCAGAAAAATCTGAAAAGCAAAGTGCATATTTAACATTACACGTATTAAAAGCAGTGAGGATAGTATTTGCTCAGCACTGGAAAAATGAAGAAACACTGTTGGAGGAAGAGACAATCAAGGAAATACTGGACTGTTCGGAAATGGACAGACTTACATTGAGGATCCAAGAAAAAGAAAACACAGAATATTTTCAAACATGGGACTTGAATAGAATAGAATAGAATAGAATAGAAAAAGGAATAGAAAATAGAATAGAATAGAATAGAAAAAGGAATAGAAAATAGAATAGAATAGGAATAGAATAGAATATAGAAAATTAGTGGAATAGAATAGAATACAATAGAACAGAAAAAGGAATAGAAAATAGAATAGAACAGAACAGAATAGAATAGAATAGAATAGAATAGAATAGAATAGAATAGAAAAAGGAATAGAAAATAGAATAGAACAGAACAGAATAGAATAGAATAGAATAGAATAGAATAGAAAAAGGAATAGAAAATAGAATAGAACAGAATAGAATAGAATAGAATAGAATAGAATAGAATAGAAAAAGGAATAGAAAATAGAATAGAACAGAATAGAATAGAATAGAATAGAATAGAATAGAATAGAAAAAGGAATAGAAAATAGAATAGAACAGAATAGAATAGAATAGAATAGAATAGAATAGAATAGAAAAAGGAATAGAAAATAGAATAGAATAGAATAGAAAAAGGAATAGAAAATAGAATAGAATAGGAATAGAATAGAATATAGAAAATTAGTGGAATAGAATAGAATACAATAGAACAGAAAAAGGAATAGAAAATAGAATAGAACAGAACAGAATAGAATAGAATAGAATAGAATAGAATAGAATAGAATAGAATAGAATAGAATAGAATAGAAAAAGGAATAGAAAATAGAATAGAACAGAACAGAATAGAATAGAATAGAATAGAATAGAATAGAATAGAATAGAATAGAATAGAATAGAAAAAGGAATAGAAAATAGAATAGAACAGAATAGAATAGAATAGAATAGAATAGAAAAAGGAATAGAAAATAGAATAGAATAAGAATAGAACAGAATAGAGTAGAGTAGAATAGAAAACAGAATAGAATAAACAAGATTGTAGAATAGAATGGAATGGAACAGAACAGAACAGAATAGAATAGGAAAAGGAATAGAAAATAGAATAGAATAAGAATAGAACAGAACAGAACAGATAGAATAGAATATGGAATAAAATAGACTATAGAAAATTAGTGGAATAGAATAGAGTACAATAAAATAGAATACAATAGAATAGAAAAAGGAATAGAAAATAGAATAGAATGGGATGGGATGGGATGGGATGGGATGGGATAGGATAGGATAGATGGAAGGGACCTTGAAGGTCTTCTAGTCCAGCCCCCTGCTCAAACAGGAGACCCTATACCGTTTCAGACAAGTGACTGTCTAGCTTCTACTTAAAAATCTCCAGGGATGGAGAGCCCACAATTTCTGGAGGCAGGTTGTTCCACTGGTTCATTGTCCTCACTGTCAGGAAGTTTCTCCTTAATTCCAGGTTGCTTCTCTCTTTGATCACTTTCCAGCCATTGTTTCTCCTCCTGCCCTCTGGTGCTTTGGAGAATAATTTGACCCCCTCTTCTTCTTTGGGGCAGCCCCTCAGATACTGGAACACTGCTATCCTGTCTCCCCTATTTCTTCTTTTCTTCGACCAGCCAGACCCCAGTCCCGCAGCCGTCCTTCGTATGTTTTGGTCTCCAGGCCTTGGATCATCTTAGCTATTCAAGGCAGGAGTCTTTATAAAATCCCGGAGAAATGGCTGTCCAATCTTTTCTTAAAAATTTCAAGGGAGAATCTGATTTTTTTTAAAAAAAAATCTTACTAGCAAGAAACCGAAGAGTCACTTGTCTGAAATGGTAGAGGGGCTCCTGGTTGAGCAAGGGGTTGGACTAGAAGACCTCCAAGGTCCCTTCCAGCTCTGTTCTGATTGATTGATTGATTGAAGTAGTAAATTCCTGCAGAAAAAAAACAGCACAAAGACGCTTAACACAAGCGAACAGCATGAAAAGGAACATTTTTGGCGATGTTAGTAGGTAAAGGGAAGTTAACAAAGTGGTAAGATATTGGCAGGGGATGGAAGAGAGAAGAATTTGGCTCATGTAGGAAGTCCTCGGCTTACAACTCTCATTAGGAGCAGAATTTTAGTTGCTAAGCAGGGACAGTTGCTGAAGAGAGTTGCTTTAATGAGTCTTGGCTGATTTTACAACCTTTTTTGGCCACGGTTGTTAAGCAAATCACTCTGGTCGTTAAGCGAATCACATGGTCATTAAGTGCATCCAGCTTCTCCCCCCCCCTTGTTGGAAACCCACTGTGAAGGCCACAAATGGTGCTCCCATGACCCTGGGATGCTGCAATCATCATAAATACAGGTAGTCCTCATTTAGTGACCGTTCGAAGTTACGACGGCACTGAAAAAAGTGACTTATGACCGTTTTTCACACTTATGACCGTTGCAGCATCCCCACGGTCAGGTGATCAAAATTCAGATCCTTGGCAACTGACTTGTGTTTATGACGGTTGCAGTGTCCCCGGGGGGATCACGTGATCCCTTTTTGCAACTTTCCAACAAAGTCAGTGGGAGGAAGCCGGATTCGCTTTATGACCGTGTTCCTAGCTTCACAACTGTGGCGATTCACTTAACAACAGCGTCAAGAAAGGTCGTAATGTGGGGCAAAACTCCCTTAACAAATGTCTTTCTTAACGACTGAAATTTAGGGCTCAGTTGTGCTCGTAAGTCGAGGACTACCTGTGCACGCCGGTGGCCAAGGATTTTGATCCTGTGACGTTGGGGGAAATGCTGTGATGGTCGTAAGTGTGAGAACGTCTTCAGCCACCTTTTCCGCTGTAACTGTGAACGGTCGCTAAACGAACAGTCGTAAGTGGGGGACCTTTCTGTATTGTGCTTTAGTCCTCTCCTGGGACTGCGTGGCTCATAGGTTTAGGACAGTGGTTCTCAACCTTTTTAATGCTGCAACCCCCAACCGGTCGTAAGTCGAGGACTACTCAACAGGTCGTAAGTCGAGGACTACTCAACTGGTGCAGCACCGTTTGCAGAATGGGACTTTTGGCGGGCTCAGCAGGGCAGAGACAGCCTGGACAATTCCTATTGGCTTTGGAAAGCCAATAGAATTAGAGTCTATTCAAGAGAGTCTCTTCTATTGGCTTTCAAAAGCCAATAGAATAAAAGGGAGGAGCACAGCTAAGGAAAAGGGGGGAAAAAATGGCGGACTGCGTTGTTTGGCGACCCCCGTGAAATGGTCGTTCGACCCCAAATGGGGTCCCGACTCACAGGTTGAGAACCGCTGGTTTAGGAAGTTGGTTGTTACTTTGCAGCCAAGTGAGGGGGGAATCACACCTAATTTCGCAACCTTTGCACCTTGGCTGTTAAGTGAATCGTGCAGTCGTTAAGTGGATCTGGCTTCTCCCATTGGCTTGGCTAGTCGGAAGCTGCCTGGGAAGGTCACAAATGGTAATCACGTCACACACACACACACACACACACACACTGAGATACTGCAACTGTCGTAAATACAGGCCGGCATCCAAACCTTGATCACGTGACTCGTGAGGATGTTGCAACGGTCGTAAGTGCGAAGACCAGGCCTAAGCCATTTTTTTCCCACTGCAGTCTTAACTCTGAATGGCTAAACGAGTCGTGATAAGTCACGAACTAGCTGTATTAAGATCAGAGTGGCTGCATCCTGGTTAAGGCTTACGTACAGGGGGGTGGACTTTTAGGATGTTGGTTTTTAATTTGCGGCCGAGTGTTTTCAATGAGCTTGCATGCCGCTCTCAGCCCTTAGGAGTGCGACAGGTTCAACAAGTCAGTGGATAAATAAAAATAAAGAAGGGCGGCCCATCTCCCACACAGACACATAGAGACACAACCCTCCCAGCTGACCCAGAACCCCCCAGGCAGCCTCCGATCTGCGCAAGGGGCAGATCTGGGGGAATAAGCAATTAACGCCCTTTTTAATCATATTTTAATCTGTGTAATTTTAACCTTTTCACTGGTTTGTCCTTGTCTGATAACCTGCAAGCCGCCCACTTGTAGTGGGGATGGGGGCATTAAAAAAATAATACTCAACCCAGGTGATCCTCCACTTACAACAGTTCGTTTTAGTGACCATTCCAAGTGGCCACAGCAAAAAGGAAAAAAAAAAGGCAAATTGGGACCCTTTTTTCACACTTAGGACCGTCACAGCATCCGGTCGTGGGATCATCGCGGTCACGTCATCCAAATCCGGATGTTTGGCAACTGGCTCATAGTTACGACGGCTCCAGCATCCCCTGGGGTGATGCAATCCCCTTTTGCAACCTGACCAGTAAAGTCAAAGGGGGGGGGGGAAGAAGCCAAATTCACTTAACAGCCATGTGATCCACTTAACAACGGAGGCAAAACTCACTGGGCAGCTGTCTCACTTAGCGACATAAATGTTGGGCTCAGCTGGTGGTCGTAAGCTGGGGGACTTGCCTGCAAATCATTAATAAATACATGGATTTATTAATTGATAAATTAATTATTAATCATAAATGGTCACTCGTTAATAAACGCATGAATAAATAATGGGTTTTTCCTGAAGCCGAACGTCGCTCAAGAGGTGCCTCCTGAACCCATTTCGACATGCGATTACATCCACTCTCGCCCGAAGCTGCCGCTCTACCTGCGCAGGTGATGTATACCTACCTGTGGCCAGGTACAGGGGACAGGCTGCCTTGCCAAAGGGAGGCGCCAGCCTGAGACGTCCTGCAAATTCGACAAGTATCGACCTGAGATCTGCTCCTGTTGGCTTCGGGCGAGATTAGGCAGCGGAAAAAAAAAACAACAAAAATGACTTGGAAAAAGAATTTAAAAAAACACAAAAAAAGGCCCTTCTTGCTAATAACAATAACAAGGAGGGTTTTGTTGAGGATGTGACCCAGATGTGCCGGGGAGGAACTTTCAGTGAAATGGCCCAGTGAAACCACCAGGGGGCGCTGGGTGGCACCTGGTTTAAAAGGCAGAACAGATGTTGGCAGCTTCACTCTTTGCTCTGAATCCAGCCGGTGCGCTCGGGAGAAACGCCTGGATTACAAACGACGGAGAGGACCCCGAAGGAGAGCCTCCTGACTCAGCGCAGTCTCTCTGCTTTGAAAGAGCCCACCGGCTTTGCTCCAGGCTCCTTCTCCGGCCAGCCGCTGCCTCTCTCTCTCTCTCTCTCTCTTTCTCTCGCTTGCTCCAACTGGGTCCCGCGCCTCGCAGCTGCTTCGTGGAAGAAGGATGGCCAACGCGGGTCTCCAGATGTTGGGCTTCATCCTGGCCTTCATTGGCTGGATCGGCATCGTGGTCAGCACGGCCATGCCCCAGTGGAAGATCTCCTCCTACGCGGGGGACAACATTGTGACGGCCCAAGCCATCTACGAGGGTCTCTGGATGTCCTGCGTCATGCAAAGCACAGGGCAAATGCAGTGTAAAGTGTACGACTCCCTTCTCAAGTTGCCAGGTAAGCCTCCGCCGGGACGCCTTTCCTGGGATGGGTGGGTAGAAGAAGTGTGGCTGCCTTCACACCACACATTTGCTAGGGGTGCTGAACGAGCCCACTTTCTGGGCTCCAACAGTGCCATCCCTCCGCTCTTAGTTCGCCAAACTAGCCCCCTTCGCACAACCTCTACCGAATGCAGGACCAACCTGGGATCTGACTGGATCTTCAAACTCGGTGCAAGGGCTAGATCTTCTCGCGGGGAATGTGTGGGGTGAACCCTCTGAGTGAGGGTCTCTTTGGGTGAGTCAAAAGACCCTCAGATAAAAGAGAATATTTGTCCACTTGAATGTGTGCTGCCGAATCTTTCCGTAGTTAAGTTTAACTTTCCAAAGTTTTAAGTTTGCGAGTTCTCCAGCCAGGGCTCATCCCGTTCTAGTTTGCCACAGCCGATAGTTAAATTTTCTGAAATTCCGCGGGTGGGTTGACCCACTATGAAAAACACAAGCGTTCCGAAGACATAGAGCCCACCCGCCAAATTTCTGCATATGTGAATCCGCCTCTTCCAGAGGCAAAAGTTTTACGCAACTGGGGGAAAAAAAAGTCTCTGT
Organism: Crotalus adamanteus; assembly: GCA_039797435.1. Classification (NCBI taxonomy): domain Eukaryota; kingdom Metazoa; phylum Chordata; class Lepidosauria; order Squamata; family Viperidae; genus Crotalus; species Crotalus adamanteus. Next base: position 104,443,360 of record CM077922.1, on the reverse strand, counting down.
AATTATCTTCTTCGTAATATTCCTCCAGTGACGCATTCGTGTCATGCAATCGTTTTCCAGTATCGAAGGCTCGTAGGCTGACATGCAACGGCACGTAGGGACTGAGCAACGGGGAACTTCTGCTCTCACAAAATGCAGAACCCTTGATAGATCTGGAAATGCAACATTTGACAGTCAGAGTGACAGTTAAGCATCACATTCGAAGTTCAAACGTTGCATTGATTAAATCCGAATCGTAAGAGCGCACGCTTTTGAAAAGTAAATGCTGCTGGCAACGGGAAAGGCCAAATTAAATTCACGGTGGTGAATTGACAAAGGCACACTGTTGTGTTTTGTTTCATCCAAAGATACACTCCCTGGAGTCACAACACAGCACTGCTAAGCTTGGGTTAAGACAGTGAAAGGAATAAAGTATTATTCAGAAATTTCTAATGAGTCTAAAGGTTGAAGCAGAAGCCAACTGAAGATCAGAAATAATATATATAATATTATTTTATATAATATATATATATATATATAACATATATATATATAATTTAAGTATTGACAGGTACAAATGTGAAAAGCAGAAGTTGCTAGCTAACTGAAATTGCAAGCAGAGGAAATATCGAAATAACTATAGGAGACGAACTGTATTAACAGCAAGATGGTGAAAGATAAGAAATGGAAAAAGGGGCTTCTGGATAGTTTATCGGATGATTAGGGAAGGGGTTGAGTGTGATAGGATGGGGGGGGGAATCTGCGTCGGAGGTAGGATATAAAAATGTGTCAAAACAGCTCTTTAAGGTGTGGCTGAACTCCTGTGTGTGTGTTTCAGTCCACCAGGCCTTTGCAACCACTTTATTTTGAACAAAACTTTGTGGCTGGAATTCCAAGTGAATTTGTTTGTTTGTTTGTTTGTTTGTTTGTTTTGGGATCTTGAGCCACGTTCCAAACAAACAGCGTTATGTAGTTTGGGATTAAGAAAGTCGTGTGAACCAGGTCATCCAGGTATGACTGAATTAGAGGTTGTTTCTCTGTTTGTTTGTTGGGCTTTTTGCAAAGGATTAGAAACCTGGAATCGTGGTTTGTGAAGCCTTGTGCATGATTCTGCCCGTTGCTTGAACGGAGCAGAACATCTGCCTAGGACTGAATTTGGACTTGTCTGTTTGTTTGGCCACCGCAAAGGATAGAAGCGTCGCAAGCCGTGGTTTGTGAAGCCCAATGCATGATTCTGCACGCTGTGTGAACGGAGAAATACTTCTTTGGCTTGCTTTGCAAAAGATGGTCTTCCATTCGGTGGGCAGGGACCCCCCCCAAAAAGATACTTCCTTCTTATTTCTGGTCCTTTTCCCACATGCAAGAGAAACAGGGACGTGGTTGTAAAGAAACACACTGCGTGTGCTTATGAGTCTCTAGGAATCTCTAAGGCAGTGGTTCTCAACGTTTTTAATGCCGCGACCCCCAACCGGTCGTAAGTCGAGGACTACTCAACCGGTCGTAAGTCGAGGACTACTCAACTGGTGCAGCACCGTTTGCAGGACGGGACCTTTGGCGGGCTCAGCAGGGCAGAGACAGCCTGGACAATTCCTATTGGCTTTTGAAAGCCAATAGAATGAGACTCTATTCAAGAGAGTCTATTCTATTGGCTTTCAAAAGCCAATAGAATCAAAGGGAGTAGCACAGCTAAGGAAAAGGGGGGAAAAAATGGCGGACTGCGTTGTTTGGCGACCCCCGTGAAATGGCCATTCGACCCCAAATGGGGTCCCGGTCCACAGGTTGAGAAGCGCTGATCTAAGGAGATTCTCCACTTCCCCCCCCCCCCAAAAAAAGGTAATTGGTGTTTCTAGGACTTTTTTTTCCTTGAAAACATTTTGTTTCTCATCCAAGAAGCTTCTTCAATTCTTCTGAACATCTGTGTATTGAACTGAACCCCAAGAAAGTCTAGTTGCCTTTTGGAAAAAAAAAAAGCACCGTTGGGAGTCTCGGTGAAGTTATTCCCAAAAGTTTTAAAACTCCTGTCCGGCAGCCCCTTTTGCATTATGAGACCTTATTTCAAATCCGTGAAAAGGGCAGAGAGGCAGAGTTAGCTCCAGAAATGGAATCAATCAATCAGTATCAATAAATTAAAAAAGAAGAAAGCAGGCGTGCGATGGGCAAATCAAAACATGTGGGAGAAAGGACTAGGCCACGATTCTGTATGGGTCTCCTGCCGGAGCAGGGGGTTGGACTAGAAGACCTCCAGGGTCCCTCCTGGCTCTGTTATTCTCTGATTCTGTAAGGGTCTTCTGCTGGAGCAGGGGGTTGGACTAGAAGACCTCCAGGGTCCCTCCTGGCTCTGTTATTCTCTGATTCTGTAAGGGTCTTCTGCTGGAGCAGGGGGTTGGACTAGAAGACCTCCAGGATCCCTTCTGGCTCTGTTATTCTCTGATTCTGTAAGGGTCTCCTGTTTGAGCAGGGGGTTGGACTAGAAGACCTCCAGGGTCCCTCCTGGCTCTTTACGCGGGCTCCCAAAGGGAGGTCGCAAATTGGAATTTGGAATTTGAAACGCTCCATTTGGAAACACGAACGAAAGAAACCAAACGGAACAAGGGGCGTCGCCTTTTTTATCCGCACAGCTGGCATCTGGGACCTGGTGGGAATCTGGTGCCGTTTGGTTGGCGTTGGGAAAGGATGAGGAGGAGGAGAGCACAATGGTTATCTTTGCTTAAGGGGGGGGCACAGCTGATCATCTGCCTCCCCCCCCCCAAAAGGACAAGGAAGATTTCTTGATTTATTTATTTTGCTCTGCGTTCACACGAGCTGCTCTCGATGTAGCCAGAGTTTTTCAAATTCGACAACTCTGAGATGGATCGGCTTCAGTGCCGGCTGGGGGATTATAGGCGTCGAAGTCTCCTTAAACACACCTTAAAAACTCTTTATTTATTTGTATATCGCCTGCGTCGTTTTTTACAAATGACTCAAGGAGACAACACGTCTAATATTCCTTCCTTCTCCCATTTTCTCCAGCCCAACAGCCCTGTGAGGTGGGCGGAGCTGAGAAAGAGCAACTAGCCCCAAAGTCACCCAGCTGGCTTTTGTGCCTAAGGCGGGACTAGAACTCACCGTCTCCCAGTGATTGGCCCAAGATCACCCAGCTGGCTTTCATGCCTATGGCGGAACTAGAACTCACTATCTCCTGCTGATTGACTCAAAGTTAGCCTGTCAACTTTCATGCCTAAGGCGGGACTAGAACTCACCGTCTCCTGGTGATGGGCCCAAGGTCACCCAGCCAGCTTTCATGCCTAAGGCGGGACTAGAACTCACCGTCTCCTAGTGATTGGCCCAGAGTCACCCAGCCAGCTTTCATGCCTAAGGCGGGACTAGAACTCACCGTCTCCTGGTGATTGGCCCAGAGTCACCCAGCCAGCTTTCATGCCTAAGGCGGGACTAGAACTCACCGTCTCCTGGTGATTGGCCCAGAGTCACCCAGCCAGCTTTCATGCCTAAGGCGGGACTAGAACTCACCGTCTCCTGGTGATTGGCCCAGAGTCACCCAGCCAGCTTTCATGCCTAAGGCGGGACTAGAACTCACCGTCTCCTGGTAATTGATTCAAAGTTAGCCCGTCAGCTTTCACGGCTAAGGGCGGGACTAGATCTCACCATCTCCTAGTGACTGGCCCAAAGTCACCCGGCTGACTTTCATGTCCAGTGCAGGATTTGAACTCATGGTCTCTCGCGAACTGTGCTGGGTAGAGATTTCTGGGAGTTGCAGTCCACCCCTCTTGACATTGCGAAGTTTGAGAAACACTCAGTTAACTGAAACGGCCAGTTTAAGAGCGAAAGCTGACGAATCCGTCATATTTTGCGTCGTCAACTTTGAAGGTTCACGCTGAAACCAAATTCAGTTCTTTTTCTCTCCCTCACTTTAAAGCTGAATCTTGGCATTTTGTTGTTGTTTTTTTTATCGGTTGAATTCTTTCCCCCCCCTCCTTTCTCTGATGTGTGCAATTCTAAGCCGTGTGCAATTCTAAGCTGTGTGCAATTTTCGGTGTCTTCTTTGAAATAGCTTCGTAAATCTTCCCGAAGGTCTTCTCCCTTTCTGAGTGGAATAAAAAGATAATAAATAACCATCCTATGGACCAAACTAGAATGCAGTTGCTCAAATCAGCGAGCTGAGATTTTGTTTTACGTTCCCTGTTGTCGTGTATTCCCCCCCCCCCCGCCCTTATATTATTCCCCCCTTTTTTTCCTGGAGGAACCCCAATAAATATGGCCTCAGAGGAAGTTTTATTCGTAAATAATCTAGGAGACAGCGAGTAGATTAGCTTGGAAAAGAGTCCCTTTCCCAGGGACAGAAATATTTAGGTTGTGGTTGAATTAGCAAAGATCTGATTCACGTCTGGAGCTGGATTCGATTCCGTGGCTTCCCCACATGATGGGCTGCGTTTGTGTGTGGAGATGCACACAGGTCTTATCTTGAGCTGCAATCGATAGAAAAGCAGTGATTTTGGCAAACGGAAGGGGTATTCCTACGATTATAATAAGCATAGGAAGGGGCCTGGGAGACCATCTAGTCCAACCCCCTGCCTGCCACAAACCAGGATAGGGCATAACAGTGGCGTTTGGGTTGGCTTCAGTCAAAACAACACCTACTCACAATTGGGTCACGCCCGACTGTTAAAACAAGGAGACAGCCAAAACAATTGTGTTTTCTCAGTCTCGGCAGCTTTCTGATGCGTGGACTACAACTCCCAGAATTCCCCAGCTGGTCAGCTGGGGAATTCTGGAAGTTGGTGTCCACCCATCAGAAAGCTGCCGAGACTGAGAAATGCTAGGTTATATAGACCCTCCTATTAGCACCTTTCCTGGAAGTCGGAAGCCCAGGCGGACTAAGTCCTGGAGAGGCCCTCTGAACATGCTCAGAGGCTCCCTCTTCCCGCCCGTCCTTGCTCCAACACTGAGCTTTGAAACGGAAAGTTGGGAACTCTTCAGGAAAAAGAGCCTTAATTCTCCCGGTTCCTGGCTATAAATTTCAACCCCAAACCTCCACGACCGATCATGGGAGGGGGGGGGGAATTGGTCCTCGAGATGCAGCAAATGCACTCTGCACATGACCAGAGGCAGACTTGGGCGAGAATCCGAGAAGCAACCACGCTTTTTTTTTAGGACTCCAGCACACGTTTCTCTGGGACACTTGAGCAAGGCTTGGTATGCCAGCCTGATTCATATCAACGGGGAGCCTCTTTGGCTGGGTGTCACCCCAAATTCAGTCTCAGGAAGAACCTGTCCTGCACGGCTGCCCCTCCCTCGTGGGCAGACACACCCAGACAGCTCCTGTTCCTGTCGGGAAAAGCCTCGGCTTGAACCCTTTTCCCAAGCCAGCAGCTGGGAAATGGCACTCTGGAGGTGTCTGATGGAGTGGAGAATGCCCACCTCCGCTCCGTGCATGCCTCCTTCTCTCTCCTGCGTTAATTTCATTCCCATGGCATTTTAAATTTCTGGTTTTTGTTTTTTTTTTACTCTTTTAACCATATTGATTGGTTTAGGTTTTTCCATGTTTTAATGCTGCGTTCAGGACTAGTTCTTCCTGAGCAAGTTTGAGGTGAAACAAGAAACAACCCCCCCCCCCGAGTCGTTTGCAAATAAATTCAATTAAATAAATAAATAAATTCGACTAATTTATTCAATTCAATTTATTCAATTCAAATAAATAAGTAAATTCAATAAATAAATAAATAACAATGAAGGTTTTAATTTATTGCTTTCGTGTTTTACAGTGCACTTTAATCAATGTCTATACCCAGCCCGGAGTCGCCTTTGTGGCGAGATGGACAGTCTACAAATTTCATGAAATACAATACAATAAAATAAAATATTTAAAAAATAATAAAATAAAATATTTAAAAAATAATAAAATAAAATAAACATAAAATAAAATAATAACTAAAATAACAAAATAAAATAAAAAATAATAAAAATAAATAATTAATTAAAATAATAAAATAAAATAAAATAATTAAAAAAGTAAAAAATAAAATAAAATAAAATATTTAAAAAATAATAAAATAAAATAAAAATAAAAAATAAAAAATAAAATAAAAATAAAAAATAATTAAAATAATAAAATAAAATAAAAATAATAAAATAAAAAATAAAATAAAAATAATTAAAATAATAAAATAAAAAAATAATAAAATAAAATAATTAAACAAGTAAAAAAAATTAAAAAATAATAAAGTAAAATAAAAAAATAATAAAATAAAATAAAATAAAATAAAAAACAAATACAGGTAATTCTCGACTTATGACAACACGTGAGCCCAAACTTTCTGCGGCTAAGCGAGACATTTATTAAGTGAGTTTTGCTCCATTTTACGACTTTCCTGCCACGGTTGTTAAGGGAATCCCTGCATTTGTTCAGTTAGTCACACATGGTCATTAAGCGAATCCGACTTCCCCCCCCCCATTGACTTTGCTTGTCAGAAGGTCGTGAAAGGAGATGAAATGACAACCCCCCCGGGATGCTGCGACCCGTCATAAATAGGAGCCACTTGCCGAATGTCCTAATTGTGATCAGGTGACCTTGGGATCTGGCAACGGTCGTAGGTGTGAAAAATGGCCGTAAGTCCCCTTTTTTCAGTGCTGCTGTCACTTCAAACATGTCCTTAAGTGGAGGACTAACTGTGAAATAAGGTGCAATGCAATAAATAGATAAATAGCATCTTGCATTTCTGCAGCTGTCCCTCCTCTTTTCAAGAGGGCTACCGCCCCCCCCCCCCAGCCTCATTTTGCAGCCCCTGGAAGAAACCCCCGGATTAAGAGGGCCCAAAACCAAGAGCGTCCCCCATTGCCCCATTGAAACCCTTCCGGTCCTCAAATCAATCATTTTGGCATCCAGCCCAGCTTTTTTCCAACTTAGATTTCTAGCATTGGAAGGGACCTCGGAGGTCATCTAGTCCAACCCCACCGCTCAAGGCAGGAGACCTTATACCATCCTGGACCAATGGACGTCCGGTCTTTTCCTGAAAACTGGAATGACCTTACCCATTTACCTTACCCATTTCCTTGATAGAAGGAACGTATTTAATGAGGTTGGTTTTAAATCTAGCGGTATTTAAGGACAGCAGTAAGTAACCGAATCGGCTACAATCGTTGGGGATCCTCTACAGAACGGCTGCCAACGCTTCATTCCCTCGGTACTATTTTAATTTATTTTTTATTTTATTGATTAAATTTGCCCAGCTCGCCATTGGATGTTCTTAGCGCCAAAAAGCCCATCGGGGTCTTTATACGGTGAAAGTTGTTTAAGTTTAATAAGCTGAAGTTTATTTAAAAAACAAAAAAACAGAAACCAAAAAGTCCCACAGAATTGGGCAGGCTGTTAAAAACGCCCCCAATCTTCTTATCGTCTTGATTGTCCCCAAAGAATCAGGGGGTTGGACTAGATGACCTCCGAGGCCCCTCCCAGCTCTATTATTCTAATTCTAATCCTAAAGGAGGACATTTTGTGCCATTTTGTACCAAAGGAGGACATTTTGAACTTCAGGCTCAGCAGATGGCAGGGAACAATACCCTGAATCTGGTCCCAAAATAGTCCGAATATCTGGCACAGGCGGAGAAGTGGGAGGACCGTATCGCTTTCCATCTACGCCGGGAGTCCCTGGGGCAGAATTGGCAGCTCTGCCTCCAGCTTGGAGACCAACCAGGAGCTCCTATGCACACCATCGCCCCGCCCAGTCTCCGCCCTCTTTTCAGGAGCAGGAGCTCCTTGGTTCATTCCATGGCCCCGCCCAGTCTCCCACCCCTTTGCTAGGAGTATCTTTATCCGTCCCATTCCCTGCCTGCCCAGTCTCCACCCCTTTTTTCAGGAGTGTCTTGGTTCATACTATGGCCCCGCCCAGTCTCCGCCCCTTTCCCAGGAGTATCTTTATCCATCCCATGGCCCCACCCAGTCTCCACACCCCCTTTTTTCAAGAGTGTCTTGGTTCATCCTATGGCCCCGCCCAGTTTCCTCCCCTTTTCCAGGAGTATATCTATCCCATGCCCCCGCCCAGTCTCCGCCCCTTTTTCAGAAGCTCTTTTATCCATCTCATGGTCTCGCCAAGTCTCCGCCCCTTTCCCAGGAGTATGTTTATCCATCCCATGGCCCCGCCCAGTCTCCACCCCTTTTTTCAGGAGTGTCTTGGTTCATCCTATGGCCCCGCCCAGTCTCCACCCCTTTTCCAGGAGTATATCTATCCCATGCCCCTGCCTAGTCTCCGCCCCCTTTTTCAGAAGCTCCTTTATCCATCCCATGGGCCCCGCCCAGTCTCCGCCCCTTTCCCAGGAGTAACTTTATCCATGCCATGGCCCCACCCAGTCTCCACCCCTTTTTTCAGGAGTGTCTTGGTTCATCCCATGCCCCCCGCCCAGTCTCCGTCCCTTTTCCAGGAGTATATCCATGCCATGCCCCCCGCCCAGTCTCCACCCCCCTTTTTCAGAAGCTCCTTTATCCATCTCATGACCCCCGCCCAGTCTCCGCCCTTTTCCCAGGAGTATCTTTATCCGTCCCATGGCCCCACCCAGTCTCCGCCCCTTTTCCCAGGAGCTCCTTTATCCATCCTATGGCCCCACCTAGTCCCTGCCCCTTTTTCAGGATCCCTTTTTTTGTTCATCCTATGATAACTCCTTTATCCATCCCATGGCCCCACCCAGTCTCTGCCCCTTTCTCCGGAACAAGAGCTTCCTTTATCCGTCCCCTGACCACGCCCACTCTGCACCCCTTTTTCCAGGAGCTTCTTTATCCATCCCATGGCCCTGACTGGTCTCCACCCTTTTTTAGGGGTAGGAGGCTGCCTGGAGAATTCTGGGATTTGAAGTCCACGAGTCTTAAAGTTGCCAAAACTTCTTCTGTGCTGTAAAGGCTGTCTCCATTTCTTCACCAGGGTGGGTAAAGGACCTAGCTGGGCCACTGGCATTTATCCACTCATCTGGCTTTATATTCATCTGAATTTGGAAACTCAGAGAATGGGTTATAATAATAATAATAATGATTGTAAAGTTGGAAGGGAGCTTGGAGGTCATCTAGTCCAACCCCCTGCTCAGGCAGGAAACCCTACACCATTTCAGACAAAAGGCTGTCCAGTCTCTTCTTAAAAACCTCCAGTGTTGGAGCATTCACCGCTTCTGGAGGCAGGTGGTTCCACTGGTTAATTGTTCTAATTGTCAGGAAGTTTCTCCTTAGTTCCAGGTTGCTTCTCTCCTTGATGAGTTTCCATCCGTTGCTTCTTGTCCTGCCTTTGGGTGCTTTGGAGAATAGCTTGACTGCCTCTTCTTTGGGGCAGCCCCTGAGAGATTGGAACACTGCTATCCTGTCCCCCCTCGTCCTTCTCTTCATTAAACTCGTTGTTGTTGTTAATTGCGAAGTCGTGTCCGACCCATCGCGACCCCATGGACAACGTTCCTCCAGGTCTTCCTGTCCTCTACCATCTTCCTTCATTAAACTAGACATCCCCAATTCCAGCAGCCGTTCCTTCAATTGTGAACCCAGCAGGACATGTGATGGGCTGAACCCCGCCCATTAACTGAAGAGCTCTTGAGGACCACGTCCGGGGTGGCATTTCTGCTTGATGGAAGACTCTTCAAGGGGTTTGATCTATCTCTGGGCCAGGGGTCCCCCAAACTTGGCGACAGTAAGCCTTGTGGACCTTCAACTCCCAGAATTCCCTGGCACTTCTGCACTGCTTTTGATGTGTATCCCCATCGTGGCCTGCTTACTCTCTTTAATCCCTTTCTCTGCGATCCCCCCTCCGCTCCGGAAGAAAAGAAAGAGGCATGGATGGCTGGGGAAATTTTGAGAGTTCAACTCTACAAGTCAAAATCGCCAGGTTTGGAGACCCCCCTGCTTTCAGGGGCTTCCCAAGATTTTTGAAGATGCCCGGACATATTCTGGGCTACCTCGTGGTGTGTGGTCTGCTTGGATCGAGAGTTTTCAAGCACAACAACAAGCAGAGGAATAGCATTGGGTGGGGAAACTGGGCCAGGTGTGGGGAAAGACCCAAACTAGATGTCCTTTGGTGCGCCAGCTCTGCGCGGCTCCGCCAAAATGTCTCTCCCTTTGCTGTCTGCAAGAGTCGGACAGTTTCCCAAATGCAGTGTGAAGTTAGACAAGTCTTGGCTTGTTTCCGAGGACACAGGGCCTCCTTCCTTTCTCCTGCAGTTCCTCTCGCTGGAATTTCGGCTCTTGCAAATGTTCCTCAACCTCCGCTCCATTCCCTCTGCGTCATGTCGGAAAGCCCACCTGCCTCTAGGGTTCTTCACACCCTGTTGGAGGCCGTGACGTCGTCGTTGTGCTTCTTGGGCGTCTTCAGTTTGCTCGTTGGAAGCACATCAAAGGCCTCTCCTGTTATGAAAGGAGAGCAAGGGCGCATCGTAAACATGGGCGCCCCTCTCGAGGCCTCGGTGTTGGGTCGCAAAGCCCATCATCCACAGAAAGGCATCGGTGGGGGAGACCCAAGAAATCCCAGGGCGGTGAGGGTTCAACGGGAGATGGACTTTCAAATGCATGGGTGCAGCCAAGAGTTGACGGGACCTGGACCGCAGATACGTGAAAGTCTTCTTCAACCATTGTCTTGAGGTTTTTTTTTTTGACCAGGATACCCTGGTTCAGGGGTAGGCAACCTTGGCTCTTTTATGACTCGTGGACGTCAACTCCCAGAATTCCTGAGCCAGTTGGCTCAGGAATTCTGGGAGTTGACGTCCACGAGTCATAAAAGAGTCAAGGTTGCCTACCCCTGCCCTGGTTCCGTAGTCAACCTGGGCAAATAAGCATGCTGGTTGGGCATTAGTGAGACCCAGGGTTCAACAGAGATGGAGAGGGGGTGTGTGGAAAGGGTTTAGAACATGATCAGGCTCAGATAAGGCAACCAAAATCACGAATATACTATATTACCTTGATTATAGTAACAGAATCCCGCAAGCGTCTCGCTGCCCTGCCTACACTTTTGGGAGAATTAGGGAGGGTCCCTTCTCCAATTACCTTCCTGTTTTGAACTCAAGATTTCTTTTTTATCGGGCCATTGTCTAGTCCGCAATTTCTTCCACCTGTCCCCCAAGGTTATTCTCACCGGCCCATTACGAGGTCCACCTAGCCCGTTTAGCCGAATCAGGCAAATTCTGAGCAGATACCTTCACACGATGTGCTAAACACAGGTGGGGGAAGTCAAGAAACATCTGCAAGAAAACCACCAAGGTCAGAGAGCACCGAGGGTTCCACTGTCTCCTCCTCCTCCTCCTCCTCCTCCTCCTCCTCCTCCTCCTCCTCCTCCTCCTCCTCCTAGCAAACCCTTCTTCTCTTCTAGCACTGACTATCCCTACTTGGGTCATGAAACATCTACAAGAAAATTAGAGCCTATCAGTTCTCTTCCTTCTTCTCTTCCTCCTCCTGCTACCTTCCTCCTCCTCTTCCTCTCCTCCTCCTCTTCCTCCTCCTCCTCTTCTTCTTCTTCTTCTTCTCCTCCTCCTCCTGCTCTTCCGCCTCTCCTCCTCCTCTTGTTCTTCTTGTTCTTCTTGTTCTTGTTCTTTTTCTTCTTCTTCTTCTTCTTCTCCTCCCTCCTCCTCCTCTTCTTCTCCTCCTTCTCCTCCTCCTCCTTCTCCTTCTCCTTCTTCTTCTTCTCCTCTTCCTCCTCTCCTCCTCCTCCTCTTGTTCTTCTTTTTCTCCCTCCTCTCCTCCCCCTCCTCCTCCTCCCCCCTCCTCCTCCTCCTCCTCCTCCTCCTCCTCCTCCTCCTCCTCCTCCTCCTCCTTCTTCTTCTTCTTCTTCTTCTTCTTCTTCTTCTTCTTCTTCTTCTTCTCCTCTTGTTCTTCTTTTTCTCCTCCTCTTCCTCCTCTCCTCCTCCTTCTCCTTCTTCTTCTTCTCCTCTTCCTCCTCTCCTCCTCCTCCTCTTGTTCTTTTTCTCCCTCCTCTCCTCCCCCACCTCCTTCTCCTCCTCCTCCTCCTCCTTCTTCTTCTTCTCCTCCTCCTCCTCCTCTCCTCCTCCTCTTGTTCTTCTTTTTTTCCTCCTCTTCCTCCTCTCTTCCTCCTCCTCCTTCTCGTTCTTCTTCTCCTCTTCCTCCTCTCCTCCTCCTCTTGTTCTTCTTTTTCTCCTCCTCTTCCTCTCCTCTTCCTCCTCCTCCTCCTTCTCCTTCTTCTCCTCCTCCTCCTCCTCCTCCTCCTCCTCTCCACAAACCCCCTTCCCTTCTAGCACTGATGATGTTCCCTAGTGAGATAATGAAATGTCTGCAAGGACACAGCCCAGCCCAGAGAGCCCCAAGGACCCCACGGTTCAACCCTGTGCTAGTAAAAATCTCTTCCGTCAGGGCCACGCGTGGGTGTCAAAGCTCTTCGACCATGAAGGAAGGAGAGAATTCATCCTTTGTAGGCAGCATATCACCCACATTCCGATGGAACGTCTCAACAGCCGGGACCAAAGTCCCAACCGATGGGACTCCTGGCTGACCCTTACTGGGAGTTGGAGCTTGGGTGATGGACAGCCAGGGGGCCTCATCTCCCCCTGACCAGTTGGCTCTTCTTCTCTCCATCTGGATGATCCCCTGAGATTGTTCTGCAACTTTTTGGCCCCAACCCCACGGCGCGTATTGTTCCTGGAAACCTTTGGAGGCCTCAAAGAGGGCGAGGTCCTTGCGCATTCCGTTTTGCAAAAGCTGCACCCTCTCCCCGGTTCCAAAAACACCCAGCCAGGAGAGGAGACGGCTGTCAGTGGGTCAGGAATGTGCCCTCCGTGGCTTTGCAAGGGCGGGGAAGAGGGTGCAGCCGGAAGCCCGTCCAGCGGGACCAGATACCACTTCAGAAATAGCTCCAGGGGGTCTGAGGGGCTAGATAAATAGTGGCCCCCCCATGGGCCAAAAGCAACATCCACATCCTGGATTGCAGAAGCCCCTCCGTGCAACCTGGGGGTGGGAGTCTGCGAGCCTCCCCCCCCCTGAAAAGGAAGATTTGTGTTGTTCCTAGGATAAATTCTCTGATTTAGGATTCTTCTCTTCCCATCCATTGTATGACTACCACCCCTTGGACCTCTGATTCTGCTTAGGTGCGTGGGGGATCCGTGGGGAAGGATCAAGCAGGCCAGGATTGCGGGAAACCTCGGCCTCCCCCATCAGTGCTCCGGGCTCTAAAAGGGGGGAGGGGGGGAGGAGATCCGAATCCAGGGATCGGCAGCGTGAAAACCCCCAAGTTGCTCTTAAGGTCCCTCCAGCCAACTGCTTTCTTGCACGATCCTCATTGAGATTAAAGTGCATAGGCCCAAACAGGCTTTAAAAACACTGATAGGGCAAGTGTGTAAAGATAAAAGCACTGATGATGTTCCCTAGTTGGGTTATGAAAGGTCTGCAAGGAAACCACCCAGCTCAGAGAGCACCAAGGACCCCACAATCCTTCCTTCCTTCCTTCCTTCCTTCCTTCCTTCCTTCCTATTTCTTTCTTTCTTTCTTTCCCTCCTCCTCCTCCTCCTCCTCCTCCTCCTCCTCCTCCTCCTCTCCGCAAGCCTCCCTCAATTTTAGCACTAATGATGTCGCCTAGTTGGGTCATGAAATGTCTGCAAGAAAACCACCAAGCTCAGAGAGCACCTAGGATCCCACAGCTGTCCTCCTCCTCTTCCTCCTCCTCCTCCTCCTCCTCCCTGCATACCCCTTTCCCTCCTAGCACTGATCACGTTCCCTAGTTGGGTCATGAAACATCTGCAAGAAAACCACCCAGCTCAGAGAGCACCCAGGACCCCACAGTCCCTTTATGACTTGCACATCTGCCTAGGTGGCATTTGCACATCGGGACCCTCCACCCAGCCAGGCTAATGACCTGCAGCCGGTGTGGCCCTTGGGGGGGAGGAGGGTCTCCCACATATCTCCCCCCACCGGGATCTATTGCTGCTATTCTTGGCTGCAAAGGTGGTGCAGGAAACCAGGCGGGAGAATCCAGGACTTCCCACCCTTGCAAATGACCCCTTTGGGAGATAAGTATTAGGTTTGGCCTCCCCGTGTTTTTTAAGGCAAATTACTGCCTTTTTTGCCCCATAACTCATTTCCTGTGTATGTGTGTGTGTTTTTTGAATAGCCAGCATTTGGAAAATTAGTTTTACTCCTATGGGTGGTGGAGGAAATGTCTGGGGGGGGGGGTTGAAATTGAAATCCAACTTCATTTCTAAGAAAAGCTTCTTCCCTCTGCAGGTTTAGAATAGAATAGAATAGAATAGAATAGAATAGAATAGAATAGAATAGAATAGAATAGAATAGAATAGAATAGAATAGAATAGAATAGAATATATGGAAGGAATGGAATGGAATAGAATAGAATAGAATAGAATAGAATAGAATAGAATAGAATAGAATAGAATAGAATAGAATAGAATAGAATATATGGAAGGAATGGAATGGAATAGAATAGAATAGAATAGAATAGAATAGAATAGAATAGAATAGAATAGAATAGAATAGGAAATATGGAATGGAATAGAATGGAATAAAATAGAACAGCAGAGAACAGAACAGAATAGAATAGAGCAAAGGAATAGAATAGAATAGAATAGAATAGAATAGAATAGAATAGAATAGAATAGAATAGAATAGAATAGAATAGAGAAAAGGAATAGAATAGAATAGAATAGAATAGAATAGAATAGAATAGAATAGAATAGAATAGAATAGAATAGAATAGAATAGAATAGGAAATATGGAATGGAATAGAATGGAATAAAATAGAATAGAACAGCAGAGAACAGCAGAGAACAGAACAGAATAGAATAGAGCAAAGGAATAGAATAGAATAGAATAGAATAGAATAGAATAGAATAGAATAGAATAGAATAGAACAGAACAGAACAGAACAGAACAGAACAGAACAGAATAGAATAGAATAGAATAGAATAGGAAATATGGAATGGAATAGAATGGAATAAAATAGAATAGAACAGCAGAGAACAGAACAGAACAGAATAGAATAGAATAGAGCAAAGGAATAGAATAGAATAGAATAGAATAGAATAGAATAGAATAGAATAGAATAGAATAGAATAGAATAGAATAGAATAGAATAGAGAAAAGGAATAGAATAGAATAGAATAGAATAGAATAGAATAGAATAGAATAGAATAGAATAGAATAGAATAGAATAGAATAGAATAGAATAGAATAGAATAGGAAATATGGAATGGAATAGAATGGAATAAAATAGAATAGAACAGCAGAGAACAGCAGAGAACAGAACAGAATAGAATAGAGAAAAGGAATAGAATAGAATAGAATAGAATAGAATAGAACAGAACAGAACAGAACAGAACAGAACAGAACAGAATAGAATAGAATAGAATAGAACAGGAAATATGGAATGGAATAGAATGGAATAAAATAGAATAGAACAGCAGAGAACAGAACAGAATAGAATAGAATAGAGCAAAGGAATAGAATAGAATAGAATAGAATAGAATAGAATAGAATAGAATAGAATAGAATAGAATAGAATAGAATAGAATTCTCCAGCACCAGATCTCCTTCTCCTCCATCAGTTCTCCTTGTCCTCCACCAGTTCTCCTTCTTCTCCTTCTCCCTTTCAAGAATTTTTAAATGTCAAGGCCTAAAAAGAACGGTAGTAGGACCAGTAAGGTCTTTTGAAGGATCCGCTGGAGAAAGATGGCTACTACTTCTGCCAGGGAATGTCGAGCATCTAATTGTTCACGGGGCAAGTTCCTCTTCCCCTCCATAGTAAGAAATGAGCAACAGCCTTTGAGAAAAAAACATTCTTGGGAGAATACCACGAAGGGCGGGAGGGGACGAAGAATGCAATTGGGGGGGGGGGGGTCAGAATCCCGTTCCAAAGATGACAACAGCGCTGGTGATCGCATTTCTTTTTCCTGAGGACTTCAGTTGCACAGTGGAGCGTGCACAAACACCACTTCCCACTGGGAACAGGAGGGCTCTTCTCGGCTTCTCTCATCCCGACTCTGAACTTAATTTAAAACCAACACCCTGAACAACACGGAAGCTGTTGACAGGAAGAGTCTGTTGCTGAGATCTAAGGCAGCTTCTGAAGCCCCCTGGCAAACTCAACTCCACGGGAGCCGAGCAGCTTTGCTCCCCGTTGAGGAAAGGGTGTGTGTGTGGTGTCCATGAATCCATAACCTGTTCTACTTTCCTTCTATTAAGCTATATCCCTCGGATCTCACTCGGGCTGGTGGCCTCTTTGCTCCCCGTTGAGGAAAGGGTGTGTGTGTGGTGTCCATGAATCCATAACCTGTTCTACTTTCCTTCTATTAAGCTATATCCCTCGGATCTCACTCGGGCTGGTGGCCTCCCAGTGCTGAATCTTGCGCTGATTTAGTCAAAATCGGGACGGTATATAGGTAGTCCTTGACTTAAAATCACACTGGGGACGCAAATTTCCATTGCTAAATAACAGGGAAGGGACCTTGGAGGTCTTCTAGTCTAACCCTCTGCTCAAGCAGGAGATGCTGTACCATTTCAGACAAGGGGTTGTCCAGTCTCTTCTTGAAAATTTAATATTTAATATTTATTTGTTATGTATATGTAGGGGTGTGGGTCTATACCAGGGGTAGGCAACCTTGGCTTTTTTATGACTCATGGTCTTCATGAGTCATAAAAATTCCTGCTGGCTCAGGAATTCTGAGAGTTGAAGTCCATGAGTCATAAAAGAGCCAAGGTTGCCTACCCCTAGTCTATACATATGTTGTATATAGTATGTTTAGGTGTGTGTCATGCATGTATTTCACTTTGAGAGCAGGCAACTAAATTTCATTTTTGATGTGTGCCATTGTGCCCACAGTAAAAAAATGACAATAAAGGTTACCTCATCTCATCTCTATCTTATCTTATCTTATCTTATCTTGTGTTATCTTATCTTAACTCAACTCAACTCAACTCAACAACTTAACTCAACAACTCAACTCAACTCATTTCATCTCATCTCAACTCAACTCAACTCAACAAAACTCAACTCAACAACTCATCTCATCTCTATCTTATCTTATCTTATCTCATCTCATCTCATCTTATCTTATCTTATAACCTCCAGTGGTGGAGCACCCACAACTTCTGGTGGCAAGTCATTCCATGGGTCCATTGTCCTCACCGTCAGGAAATTCCTCCTTCATTCCAGGTTGCTTCTCTCCTTGATGAGTTTCCATCCGTTGTGGTGGGTGCTTTGGAGAATAGCTTGACTCCCTCTTTTTTGGGGCAGCCCTTCAAATATTGGGAGACTGCTATCCTGTCACCCCTGGTCCTTCTCTTCATTCTCTTCATACCGAATTCCTGCAGCCGTTCTTCAGAGGACCTCCTCTGTTCTTCTCTCAGTCATCTTTGTTGCTCTTCTCTGCAATCTTTCCAGAGTCTCTCTACATCTTTTTTTATAATATGGTGACCAAAACTGAATGCCGTATTCCCAGTGTGGTCTTGCCAAGGCCTTATAAAGCGCGACTAACATTACACGTGATCTTCATTCTATCCTTCTGTAAGATGGGAGATATCCCAAAGTTGCTTTTTTTCACGCGGCAACTGGACTTTCTTGTTTTTTCCTTTGAAGACGTTTCGCTCCTTATCCAAGAAGCTTCTTCAAAGCGAAACGTCTTCAAAGGAAAAAAACAAGAAAGTCCAGTTGCCTCATGGAAGAAGCATCTTTGGGACGACTATGACCTGGATACTGAGCATTTCCGTAGACAAGACGGGTTTCTATTTTAGGATGTTTTTGTTAAGGTTGTTAAATAAATCACCTGGTCATTGAGCAAATCCAGTTCCTTCATTGATCTGTGCTTGTTGGAAAGAAAAATCAGCTCCAGTTCCAAGCCGGGAGAAAGACGCTGGAAATAAAATGGAGGCTGCTTAGGAAAGAAGGTTCCTGCTTATTGATGAGCAGAACCAGCAACAGCACACAGTTCTGGGACAGCTGACAAAATGGTTGAGTGAGTGGATGGATCTTTCTAGGGTTCTGGTCGAGATGCTCCAGGGGGTTGTGCAATGTAGTGAGCCTTGTGGGGTTTTTTTGCTATTCTAACGGTGGAGGGGAAATCCTATTACACCCTAAAGGTCCGGTCCTGTCCTTAGAATTTGGGGGGGGGGGATGTCAATTCTTAATCCCATCAGCTGCTGGGGGGGGGGGGCTGAAGGTGTTTGGCTTATGAATAGATTGGCCCAGTCTTTCTTAACAGGAGAACTAAGGAGAAACTTCCTGACAGTGAGAACAATTAACCAGTGGAACAACCTGCCTCCAGAAGTTGTGGATGCTTCATCACTGGAGGTTTTAAAGAAGAGACTGGACAGCCCTTTGTCCGAAATGGTATAGGGTTTCCTGCCTGAGCAGGGGGTTGGACTAGATGACCTCCAAGGTCCCTTCCAACTTTATTATTATTATTATTATTATTATTATTATTATTGTTGTTGTTGTTGTTGTTGTTGTTGTTGTTATTATTATGGATCATCGCACAGTCAGCCAGATGTTCAGACTGGATTGGGCATTTTGTCTACCTATTGAGTCCTTACCCAGGACCTGGGATAGGCAGATGTGGATGTTTGATGGTATTACAGATCTCGTCGCAGGATGGAAGCAGCTCCTAATAAGGCCGCCTTTTGCAATTGACTAATAGCGAATTTGTCAATGCCGATGATGGTGTTCAAGTGGTGCTCCAGTTGTTTTGGGATTGCACCCAAGGAGCCTATCACTATTGGTACTACCCTTGCTTGCTTTTGCCACAGTCTTTCTATTTCTATTTGTAGGTCTTTGTATTTTGTTATCTTCTCCAGTTCTTTCTCTTCTTCTTCTTCTTCTTCTTCTTCTTCTTCTTCTTCTTCTTCTTCTTCTTCTTCTTCTTCTTCTTCTTCTTCTTCTTCTTCTTCTTCTTCTTCTTCTTATTATTATTATTATTATTATTATTATTATTATTATTATTATTATTATTATTATTATTATTCTATCTATCTGTAAAAACTTGAGGCTTCTGCTTGAGGCTATTAAGAAAGACTGGGGCTGCTTTCTGCTTTGTTAAGATGTTTCTCCATTTCTTCCTTGGGGAAATATAACATTCTATCTCTTTTAATATTAAAAAGAAAGAATATTTTAATCTGGGGAGGGGGGCTCCCTATATATCGATCGCAGGAGCCCAGGATAGGGGCTCGTGTGACTGCATGGCAGAGAAAATAAGGATCAGATCTATGTGAGAGGCTAAACGTAGGTGTGTCTCAGCTACTCTTCTTCTTCCTCCAGAGAAGAAATTTGGGGTGTGAACAGCACCTCCCTGGGTTGGGCTGGATTAAGACTTGAAAGCAAGACCACCAAAGAAGTTGCGAAAACATGCCAGAGAAAGTCCTTTCCTGCTGTTTTCCAGGAGGGATGGGATGGATCAAGCTTGCCTATAAAATAAAGCCAAACAGCAGATCACAACAACAAAAACATGCAAAGGAAGGAAGGGGTGTGTGTGTACACAGACCCCTTGCTTTACATCTGAAGCCTGCAGGTGCCTGTCATTAATACCTTGAATTGTGTTTGTTGTTGTTTGAATGCCTTCGGGGAAAGAGGGTTGATTCAGACATCCATTAGCCAGTGTGGAGATACAGACAAAAACTGAGGGAGAATTTGCACAGATCTGAGGCTCCCAAACCTGGTTTACGTCCAGGTGGAAACAAGAGAGGCTTAACTCTTGGCCTGCCTAGATACAGGTAGTTCTCGATTTATGACCACAATAATCCAAGGCCTGGAGGCCAAAACATACAAAGAACAGCTGCGGGACTTGGGTTTGGCTGATCTAAAGAAAAGAAGAAACAGGGGAGACATGATAGCAGATATTCCAGTATCTGAGGGGCTGCCACAAAGAAGAGGAAGCGGTCACATTATTCTCCAAAGCACCAGAGGGCAGGACGAGGAACGATGGTTGGAAGCTGACCAAAGAGAGAAGCAAACTGGAACTAAGGAGAAACTTCCTGACAGTGAGGACAATCAACCAGCGGAACTGCTTGCCACCAGAAATCGTGGGTGCTCCATCACTGGAGGTTTTCAAGAAGAGACTGGACAACCATTTGTCTGAGATGGTATAGGTTCTCCTACTTGAGCAGGGGGTTGGACTAGAAGACCTCCAAGGTCCCTTCCTCCCTCCCTCCCTCCTTTCCTTCCTTCCTTCCTTCCTTCCTTCCTTCCTTCCTTCCTTACTTACTTACTTACTTACTTACTTACAAAGAGACTGGACAGTCACTAGAATAGAATAGAATAGAATAGAATAGAATAGAATAGAATAGAAGCTAGAAGGGACCTTGGAGGTCTTCTAGTCCAGCCCCCTGCTCAAGCAGGAGAACTTATACCATTTCAGACAGGTGACTGTCTCTAGCCTCTTCTTAAAAATCTCCAGTGATGGAGCGCCCACGATTTTTGGAGGCAAGCTGTTCCACTGGTTAATTGTTCTCGCTGTCAGGAAGTTTCTCCTCATCTGGGACTCCTAAACATCTTCCAGAGGTTGGTTGGCTGTCCATCAGCGATAGGCTCTCCTGTCCAGAGCGGAGGACCCAAGGATTCTCTGTCTGCCTGGGCACATGGAGAGACTTTGGTTGTGAAATTTCACCTTGGGAATTCATGTCTTGTAGCCGTTTAAGGGTGAACAAGAGGAGACAGAGCGTCACTCTTGAGAGATTAAGTAAAGGGATAATCCTGAGGAATGTAGAGTATGTGGGATCCTTGGTGCTCCCTAAGCTGGGTTGCTTTCTTGCAAATGTTTCATGACCCAGTTAGGTAACATAATCAGGGCTCAAAGGGAGCAGGGTTTCATGGGAGGAGGAGGAGGAGGAGAGGAGGAGGAGGAGGAGGAGGACTGTGAGGTCCTTGCTGCTCTCTGAGCTGGGTGGTTTTCTTGCGGACTTTTCATGACCCAACTAGGGAACATCATCAGTGCTAGAAGGAAGAGGGGTGTGCAGAAAGGAGGAGGAGGAGAAGAGAAAGAAAGAAAAAGAAAGAAAAGGAAAGAAAGAGAGAGAGAGAAAGAAAGAAAGAAAGAAAGAAAGAAAGAAAGAAAGAAAGAAAGAAAGAAAGAAAGAAAGAAAGAAAGAAAGAAAGAAAGAAAGAAAGAGAAAGGACTGGGGGGGGTCCTTGGTGCTCTCTGAGCTGGGTGGTTTTCTTGCAGATGTTTCATGACCCAACTAGGGAACATCATCAGTGCTAGGAGGGAGTGGGTGTGTGTGTTGTGGAGTGGAGGGAGGAGGACTGTGGGGTCAATGGTGATCTCTGAGCTTGGTTATTTTCTTGTAGTCTTTTCATGACCCAGTTAGGTAACGTCAGTGCCAGAAGGGAGTAGGGTTTATGGAGAGGAGGAGGGGGAGAAAGAGAAAGAGAAGGAGAAAGAGAAAGAGAAGGAGGAAAACAACTGTGGGGTCCTTGGTGCTCTCTGTGCTTGGTGATTTTCTTGCAGACGTTTCATGACCCAACTAGGGAACACTATCAGTGCTCGAAGGGAGAGGAGGAGGAGGAGGAGGAGGAGGACGACGACAACGACGACGACAACTGTGGGGTCCTTGCTCTTCTCTGAGCTGGGTGGTTTTCTTGCAGACGTTTCATGACCCAACTAGGGAACACCATCAGTGCTAGAAGCGAAAGGGGTTTGCTCCTGCTTTTATATACTCCTGGCTTGCCCTGTCAAGAGTTGTTGGAAATGTTCTTGGTTGTTTCTTGATCAGGCTGTTGTTTCGCACTGGTTTCATACAGCACCCCAACCAAGACACCTGGCTTAAGAAAACACAATTCCTACTATGTTGGTGTAATGCTTTGTCCAGTTTTAAGAGTCCTATGCATTGAATATGTAACACCACAGTCTAAAACAATGTCTAGACGCCTGCAGTCCCCAAAGGGCTCTCAAGAACTTGCAAAGGATAGCAAAGTAAAACGCAGAAGAATTGTGAAGAAAAATAACCCAAATCCTGTATCTCTGGTTTGCTGCTGTTGGTTTTGTCACCACTAAGAAAATGAGTTAGCCCAGTCATCAAGTCAGTTGTTTTGATTACAGTTGAGTAAAGGACAGCCTGAGTAAAAGGCACTCCAAATCCTGCAGTAGGCTTATGAGTAAGATTTGTGACTATGGAGTCGATAGATAAACCAGTTTGGGGTGGGAATTACATCTTCCCACTGGTCCTGCGAGTTGCGTCGGTCTTCCCATTTTAAAGAACAAATAACTGAGTCACAGAGCTTTTGGCCCTTCGCTAAGACCCACATTGGTTTGCCCAGCCTGTGAAGACACAAAACGTCTAGGCAAAGTTAACGCTAACTAGGTTTAGCGTGCTGTGTGGATGCAGCTCCTGGCTAACCTCTCAGCTCTAACTATAAAAAAGGTTTTATTTATTTACTTACTTATTAAACTTATTTGCCACCCGTCTCCCGGCAAGGTGTGGTGATTGAGGCTAATTTTAATTGGGATTTTTAGAATTGTCTTCATCTGTGACATAAAGCCCTCTTGAACGTCCCTCGTAGAAAAAAAATTGTTTGCAACTAAGAGTTGATGTTGGCTTATCTTAAAGGCTGACAGTGAAATACGGCCAGTCTGACACTTTTTGCAGTTGGACTTCAGTTTCTATAATCCTCTATCTGTTTTGACTTTGAATGATGGGGTTTGTGGTCTAATGCAACTGGAGGACACTGGTTATGGGCATGGGGAGGGACGCTTAGGTATTGTGTGGTTAGTTAAATGCACTAAGGAAGAATTTCTACGAAAGGGCGGTTGAGTTCACTCAATCCAACGAAGCAGGTCAAGTGAAGACCCAACAGAGGCATTCACACAACATGTAAACTTTGATCAATCTTATTATTATTTACTCATCAAGTTGTGCTTAAGCAGCCCTTTTCGTGAGTTGATGCAACAGCCTACGATGCCAGCACATAAAATGGTCTAATTCCATAACCAGGTTAAATATATTGTGTGAATCTACAATTAGGTTCGTGGAATAGCCTAAACCCCAAGCCACGTCTTGGGAACGCAATGTCTATGTACAACACAAGAAACATAAAAGAGACTATTTGTAGCTGAGGGTTGAACTGTGGGGTCCTTGGTGCTCTCTGAGCTTGGTGGTTTTCTTCCAGATGTTTCATGACCCAACTAGGGAACATCATCAGTGCTAGAAGGGAGAAGGAGGAGGAGGAGGAGGAGGAGGAGAACTATGGGGTCCTTGGTGCTTTCCGACCTTGGCTGTTTTCTTGCAGACGTTTCATTACCAAATTAGGCAACATCATCAGTCCTAGAAGGATGTGGTGTTTGCTCTCTGTTTATGTACATTATAACCCCACTCCCTGCTATCCTGATGATATTACCTAGTTTGGTAATGTAATGACTGCAAGAAAACAACACAGCTCAGAGAGCACCAAGGACCCCACACAAGAGACACGAAGAAATAAACCCTTCGGTAGGCTAATATGGTTACCACAATGCCGTACAACAAAGCTGTAGACTATCCAATCCTAGATTAGGCATTTGCCCAGGAGTCCTTTAAGGAAAGGGATTCAACTTCATAGTTTTTTTTTTTTTTTAAAGGCAAGTATGATCCTCTCTAAGGGTGTCCTAGTAGAACAGGGGTAGGCAACCTTGGCTCTTTGATGACTTGTGGACTTCAACTCCCAGAATTCCTGAGCCAGCCATGCTGAGGGGAAAGGGAGAGGTTTCCAAGCTGAGCCAGGCTGGCTGAGGAATTCTGGGAGTTGAAGTCCGCGAGTCATGAAGGGGCCATATTTCCCCCATGCTGGCTGAGGAATTCTGGGAGTTGAAGTCCGCGAGTCATGAAGGGGCCATAGTTCCCCCATGCTGGCTGAGGAATTCTGGGAGTTGAAGTCCACCAGTCATAAAAGAGCCAAGGTTGCCTACCCCTGTAGTAGAACATGATCAAATATGTTTCTTTCAGTCTGGGACATTAGAAATAGCATCCCGCCCGATTACATCATTGGTCCTTCCATCCATGGGATTGTAAAACCAAGTTCTTCCTCTCGTTTTCAGGCAGCTTACAAGCCACCCGGGCCCTGATGGTGTCCAGCATCCTTCTGGGTCTCATCGGAGCTTTTGTCGCCATGATTGGCATGAAATGCATGAAGTGCTTGGAAGATGATGAGGTCAAGAAGTCAAGGATGGCCATCCTTGGAGGTGTCATCTTCATAATCTCAGGTGAAGAAGGTCTTTCTTCTGCCAATCCATGTTTATGGACCAGGGTCCGCCTAGGCCTGGCTATTATTTTGCAGTCTTGCAAAGAGACGTCGGTACGGAAGCCACCAGAGATGGGCCCTTAGGTTGGATTCCTGGGAAAGAGGGGGACACAAAGTGGACCACCAACCATTGGTAGGGTCTGGGTGGGGAGAAGGTCCCTAGTCTGTCAGCCTTGCTGAAATTAAGGCCGATGGGTGAACGGCGGCTGACTTGGGGATGACTTGAAAGATCTGAAACCCAAGAGAGAAGATAAGCCAGGTGCAAATCTGACCAATCCACGGTCTCACACCAACAGCCATGCCAGATGTTGGCCAGCCTTCCTCAAAGTAGGATCCTCCAGTTCTGTAAACAGTGGAGTAATGTCTGCGGAGTTGTGATAGCTCCATCTCTGGAGGCTTTGAAGAAGAGGCTGGGGAATTCTGGGAGTTGAAGTCCACCCATCTTCAAGTTGCCAATCCTGAGAAACACTCTGCGAGATGGTCCCGCTCGTGCGTCCCAAACTACAATTCTGTTACTCTACATGTGTTGAACGTCAGTTCTCCGATCGCTTCCAACACATCTGGAAGGGGCCGTCTTGGTGTGACCTGGTGTGTCATAAGCAGCCATGCTGACTGGAGGACTACAAGCGGTCCTTCCTTCTTGGAAGTTGTGTTGACTTCACAACCTCTTCCTTCTCTCCTTCCTTCCTATAGGCCTTGCCTCCTTAGTGGCTACCTCGTGGTACGGCAACGTTGTCGCGCAGGAATTTTTCAACCCCTACACGCCTGTCAACACCAGGTAAGTCACATCTCAACGAATCTCTAGAGCAGGGGTCTTCCAACTTGGCCCTTTTATGACTTGTGGGCTTCAACTCCCAGTGTGCCTGGCTGAGGAATTCTGGGAGCTGAAGTCCACAAGTCATCAAAGGGCCACATTTGAAGACTCCTGGTCTAGACTCAGCCGATGGAGTGGGGCGGAAAGACCTTTGACTCTTTGTCTAGTTTAACGAAGAGAAGGACGAGGGGGGACATGATAGCAGTGTTCCAATCTCTCAGGGGCTGCCCCAAAGAAGAGGGAGTCAAGCTATTCTCCAAAGCACCTGAAGGCAGGACAAGAAGCAACGGATGGAAACTAACCAAGGAGAGAAGCAACCTGGAATTAAGGAGAAACTTCCTGACAGTTAGAACAATTAACCAGTGGAACAATCTGCCTCCAGAAGCGGTGAATGCTCCAACACTGGAAGTTTTTAAGAAGAGCCTGGACAGCCCTTTGTCTGAAATGGTGTAGGGTCTCCTGCCTGAGCAGAGGGTTGGACTAGATGACCTCCAAGATCCCTTCCAACTTTACTATTATTATTATTATGGTTCACCCTCTGCTGATGGAATAGTAGAATAACAGACTCGGAAGGGATCTTGGAGGTCGTCTAGTCCAACCCCCTGCTCAAGCAGGAGACCCTATAACAGTGGTGGCAAACCTGTGGCACACATGCCAGAGGCGGCACTCAGAGCCCTCTCTGTGGGCACGCGCACCATGCCCCGGAGATGGAAACCGTCCCTCTTGAAGCAGCCGCCTGCTAACTCGCCAAGGTCCCATGTAGCTGGATGCATCCCGGCATGGCTGGTTTCCCTCCCCATCCCATCCCTCCTGGCCTCGCATGCTCTCCTTTTCGTGGGCACGACGCACTGCATCGCCTCCTCAGCTGTCCGCCCACCGTCCAGCTCAGAGGCAGCTTCTCTGATCTGCTGGCAGAGGGCTGTGGAGCCCCAGAATGCACCGATCGAGAGGCCGGTAGGCTGTGGCTGCTGACGGACACTGTCGGTCCCCATGCGCTTGCTAGCCTCTGTGTGCGGGGGCCGATGGTGTCAGGCAGTAACCGCCCTGCCCTCTGCCTCGCCTTGCCCCATGGCAATGGTACCCCTGCCCTGCCTTGCCTCCCCTCAGCCCACTGTTGTGGTTCCGGCTAATGAAACACTCCAAAGAACTTCCAGGCATTGATTTTCCTAAAATGTCGGCACAGGCACAACGGAGGGATGCTAGGATCTAAGTTCTCTTCCTCTGAGCAGTTAAAATCAGTGTTTCTCAACCTTGACCATTTTAAGGCATGTGGACTTCAACTCCCAGAATTCCACAGCCAGCAATGCTGGCTGTGGAATTCTGGGAGTTGAAGTCCACATGCCTTAAAATGGTCAAGGTTGAGAAACACTGAGTTAAATTATCAGCATGTTCCCTCCCTAAATTAGCCGGCATATCTCACATTATCCAATTAGTGTGAAGGTCAAAGGTTTTCTTCCTCTTTCTTTCCCCGGGCTTTACCCCCACCCCCCCTTCTGCTCTGTATTAACCCCATAATTACCAGACAATTATGCATATTGTCAAAAGCAAGAATATACAATCTTTGCAGCGTTGACACCCACAGGACGAGCCTCCCGCCCACCGCCCCACCCGCCAGAGACCCCCTGGATCTCCCCCAACCCTGCCCGGCCTTCATAGGCGTCCCTCCCCACGAGCAACATCCAGGTGACCACGCCACCTTGGCCACACCCACCCATTCTGCCATGACCACCACAGCCACGCCCACCCAGTGGGCGATGCCCACCTGGCACCCAGCGATAAGTAAGTGGGTTTTGGGTTTCAGTTTGAGCACTCGGTCTCTAAAAGATTCGCCATCACTGCCCTATCACATTCTGGACAAATGGCTGTCCAGTCCCTTCTTAAAAACCTCCAGTGATGGAGCACCCACAACTTCTGGAGGCAGGTAGTTCCCCTGATTGTTTGTCAGGAAATTCCTCCAGATTTCCAGGTTGCTTCCCTCCTTGATTCGTTTCCATCCGTTGCTTCTTGTCCTGCCTTCAGGCGCTTTGGAGAATAAGTGGACCCCCTGTGGCAGCCCCTCAAATACTGGAAAACTGCTATGTCCCCCCTTTTTTTCACTAGACTAGCCATAACTAATGCCTGCAGCCGTTCTTCATATGTTTTCGTCTCCCGGCCTTCAGTCCTCTTAGTTGCTCTTCTCTGCCCTTTCCCCAAAGCCTCAACGTCTTTTTTGTAATGTGGCAACCAAAACGGGATGCCTTATTCCAGGTGTGGCCTTACTAGGGCTTTATAAAACAATACTCATATTTCACATTATGCAACCCAGGAGTATATTAGCTTTTTTGTCTGCTGCCGCACCTGGCGGGCTCATGTTTGAGCGATCATCCACTAGGACTCCAAGGTCCCTCTCACAGTTGCTGTTTTTGAGCCCAGGTCTCGCCTAATCTGTACTTAAACCTTTGTTTTTTCCTGCCTAAATGTAAAACTTTGCCTTTCTCCACCCTGAAACTCATTTGGTTGGATAGGGCCCATTGTTCAAGTTGGCCAAGATCTTTTTGGATCCTGAGATTGTCTTCTGGGGTGTTGGCTATTCCTGCCAGCTTGGTGTCATCTGCAGATTTGATGAGTTCCCCTTCAATTCCTTCATCTAAGTCATTGATGAAGAAATTGAAGAGTTTACTGGGCCTAAGACGGACCCTTGTGGTACCCCACTGCTCACTTCTCCCCATGAGGATGTGGTGCCATTGAGGACTTCTCGTTGAGTACGGTCCGTCAGCCAGTTACAAACCCATCCAGTGGTGATGTTGTCTATCCCACCTTTTTCTTGATTACCAAGGAAAAGGTTGTGGTCTACTTTGTCGGAAAATCCTTACTGAAGTCTAAGTATACTACATCCACAGCATTCCGATGATCTACCAGTTTAGTCAAAGAATGAAATAAGATTGGTTTGACATGATCTGTTTTTAACCAACCTGTGCTGCCTTCCTAAAAAAGTCGGTGATTCCACCTTATTCCCCTACCCAGGCCTCCTACTCCAATCTGCACTGTTAATAATAATAATAATAATAATAATAGTAAAGTTGGAAGGGACCTTGGAGGTCATCTAGTCCAACCCCCTGCTCAGGCAGGAAACCCTATACCATTTTGGACAAATGGCTGTCTAGTCTCATCTTAAAAACTTCCAGTGTTGGAGCATTCACCGCTTCTGGTGGCAAGGAGTTCCACTGGTTAATTGTTCTCACTGTCAGGAAGTTTCTCCTTAGTTCTAGGTTGCCGGAGACGGTTAGAGAAAGTCTAAACTTAATTTCCAAGCAGGCCTGTGAGCAATCTGGGGCGTTGTGAGGCTCTCCAACCGCCCTTTTACAGATCAGCAATGTTCACCAGGCCGTATCTGCGTCTTGGGAAAGGTCCATTCCAATCGGAGATTTGATGTACTTCCCACCCTCACTTCTCCCACTTTAATCCTTGCAACTTCAAGGAAGGCAGCCAAGAAGCGCATGCCGAAACCTGTGGGTCGTGTGTGTGTTTGTGTGTGTGGAATCTGGGAACCAGTCAAAGGCCATGAATGAGGAAATGGCAGATTCTAACAATGTCAGACTCACAAGCGGGGAAGTTTAGACAAGTTTGGAGGCAAAGGGGTCACAACTGGGAGAAAGATCTAGTGTTTCTCAATCTTGGCTAGTTTTAAGATAGGTGGACTTTATAGGGTGTCCTGCTTGAGCACAGAGTTGGATTAACAGAATTACAGAATAACAGAACAGCACTAGCACGAGCACTTAGACTTACACACCGCTTCGCAACCCTCTCTAAGCGATTTACAGAGTCAGCCCATTGCCCTCAACAATCTGGGTCTTCATTTTATCAACCTGGGAAGGATGGAAGGCGGAGTCAAAGGATACAGATTAACAGAGCTGGAAGAGACCTGGGAGGTCATCTAGTCTGACCTCCCTGCTCAGGCCGGAAACCCTATATCATTTTGGACAAATGGCTGTCCAGTCTCTTCTTAAAAACTTCCAGTGTTGGAGCATTCCCCGCTTCTGGAGGCAGGTTGTTCCACTGGTTAATTGTTCTCATTGTCAGGAAGTTTCTCCTTAGTTCCAGGTTGCTTCTCTCCTTGATTTGTTTCCATCCGTTGCTTCTTGTCCGGCCTTCAGGCGCTTTGGGGAAGAGCTTGACTCCCTCTTCTTTGGGGCAGCCCCTGAGATACTGGAAGACTGCTATCAGATCACTCCCCCCCCTCCCCAGTCCTTCTTTTCTCTAGACCGGCCATAACCAATTTGTGCAACCGTTCTTCATATGTTCTAGCCTCCTAATCATCTTTGTTGCTCCTCTCTGCACTCTTTTCTAGACTCTCAACTTCTTTTTTTACATCGTGATGAGCAAAACTGGATGCCATATTCCAAGTGTGGCCTTCCCAAGGCCTTGTAAAGTGGTATTAACACTTCACGGGAACTTGAATCTGTCTCTCTGTGAATGCAGCCTAGCACTGTGTTGGCCTTTTTGGCAGCTGCAGCACACTCCTAGTTAAGGGATTGTTTACTACAGTGGTTCTCCACCTGAGGGTCGGGACCCCATTTGGGGTCGAACAACCATTTCAGGGGGGTCAACAAACAACGCAGTCCGCCATTTTTTCCCCCTTTTCCTTAGCTGTGCTACTCCCTTTTATCCTATTGGCTTTGGAAAGCCAATAGAAGAGACTCTCTTGAATAGAGTCTAATTCTATTGGCTTTCAAAAGCCAATCGGAATGGTCCAGGCTGTCTCTGCCCTGCTGAGCCTGCCAAAAGTCCCATTCTGCAAACGGTGCTGCACCAGCTGAGTAGTCCTCGACTTACGACCAGTTGAGTAGTCCTCGACTTACGACCGGTTGGGGGTCACGGCATTAAAAAGGTTGAGAACCACTGTTCTAGAGTCTCAACATCTTTTTTTACATCGTGATGAGCAAAACTGGATGCCATATTCCAAGTGTGGCCTTCCCAAGGCCTTGTAAAGTGGTATTAACACTTCACGGGAACTTGAATCTGTCTCTCTGTGAATGCAGCCCAGCACTGTGTTGGCCTTTTTGGCAGCTGCAGCACACTCCTAGTTAAGGGATTGTTTACTAGGACTCCGAGATCCCTCTTGCAGTTCCCGTCCTTCCAACTCTGTTCTTCTGTTCTTCTGAGTCTTACTGAGTGTGACCAAATAAAGAACTGGGCTCCGGGTGGGTTGTTCCACGTCGTGCTTGGACTTAACCAGACCGTCTCCTTCCTTCCCAGGTTTGAATTCGGCCAGGCGCTCTTCATCGGCTGGGCAGCCTCATCCCTGGCCATCTTGGGCGGCGCCTTCCTTTGCTGCTGGTGCCCCCGGCAAGAGACCTCCTACCCCCAGACTCGGTCGTATCCCAAGTCTGCCATCTCCACCGGGAAGGATTACGTATAATACGACGGAGAAGGATGAGACGAGACGCTGGCATCGGACGACCCCGAGGGACACTGCTTTACTCCTGTCCTGCGCTGAGCAGAGCGATCCCGCTTTGGCACACCGCCTTCGCCCAACCTCCACATGTGAACTGTGCCTCTTTGTACCCCTGCACCCCTCTCTGCTCCTGGCCGGGTCCTGCTCTTCTGCCCGATAGGAAAGCTAGGAAGGGATTCACCCCAAAATCAAGCCCGCAGACGTAGAGAACATCAGACGCCTCCCCGGATGGGAGAGCCGACAAGGCAGCCATTCCCTTTTCGGACCCTCTTTCTTCTCTCTCTTAATGACGACGGACGGTCTCCTTCTCTCTCTCTTTGCAACCTCGTAGTAGATTCCTCGTGAAGGGCCAGAAGACAGGAGGGAACACCAAAGCAGGCGGAGGGGGGGGGCAGTCTCCCAGAGGAAGGTCCGCTTGAGGAACCCCCAGGCAGTCCTCGACTTACGATCACAAGTGAGCCCCACATTTTTGTGGCTGGGACAGCTGTTTGCCCCATTTTGTCACCTTCCCTGCCACGGTCGTTAAGTGAATCGCTGCATTTGTTACGTTAGTCCCCCGGTCGCTAAGCGACTCTGACTCCCCCCCCCTCCTTGCTTGTCAGCAAAAGGGGGATCATGGGACAGGGCAAACCGTCATAAATAGGAGTCAGGGGCCAAGCATGGTCCGAATGTGGATTGCGCAACCGGGGGCGTTGCTGCAACCGTCGTGTGAAAAACACGATGACTTGCAACGGTCACTCAACGAACTGTTTGTAAGCCGAGGACTGGCCGTGCTCTGCGCCTGAATGTGCTGGAGGATCCCTCCCTCCCTCCCCAGAGACGCCCAAAGTGTGAGGAATATTGCTCAGGGCTACTGGGACCACCGTCAGCGTGGGTGGGATTTTGCAGCCCCCTTTTAAAGGCAGAACCCAGGACACGCGCGCACACACACACACACACACAGCACACACAAAAACACGTGGCTCAGGCTGCCCAACTCCAGCAACCTGCAGGATGTTCCTTCCGTGCCAAACTCTGCATGGACTCCATCAATTCCCCACGGCCGTGGGTCCTGCCCCCCACCCTCCTTTTTTTTCTATCTTTTATTCTTTCCCACCGCGACTGGGTTAAGGAGAAGAAAAAAAAACAAGAGAGAGACAGAGAGAGACAGAGAATTGGTGCAAAGAGGCAGTTTGGATTAGGAGTGCTGGGGAGCCCTCCCCGGAGAAGCCGTGTGCCTGCACATACGTGTTGGGGCATGCCCAAACACACACACACCCCGTTTCACTTCCAAAAACCGCTCAATCTGTTTGCCAGCTTTTGTCACGATTGTGGGCTGCCGTTGAATGCTGGAGGGCCGTCAAAAAGCCACATATTTTGATAAAAGGTGGGGATAGCTGGGGAGGGAAGAAGAAGCATGGTTAGGGACACACACACACACACACACACCGATTTCCTAGCCCCCCCCCCATTGGACCAGCTGCTGTAGCCTGGGCTGTTCTGCAGATCCATTAACTGTTTCTTCCCCACCGCTCGAAAGAAAGCAAGATACCTCACAGAGACACACAAAATAACATAATTGGAAGGGACCTTGGAGGTCTTCTAGTCCAGCCCCCTGCTCAAGCAGGACACCCCATACCATTTAAGACAAATGATTGTCCAGTCTCTTCTTAAAAGCCTCCAGTGTTGGAGCATTCACAGCTTCTGGTGGCAAGCGGTTCCACTGGTTAATTGTTCTCACTATCAGGAAATTCCTCCTTAGTTCCAGGTTGCTTCTCTCCCTGATTACTTTCCATCCGTCGCTTCTTGTCCTGCTTTTGGGTGCTTTCGAGAATAACTTGACTCCCTCTTCTTTGGGGCAGCCCCTCAAATACTCGAAGATGGCTGTCATGTCTCCCCCCCCCCCAGTCCTTCTTTTCACTAGATTAGACTGAGATAGGCAGAGAGTACAAACGCAGACATACACACCGTTTCATCCTCTTGTTATCGAAGTCTTGAATACACAAGAACTGCCCCAGCTTGGAGGCATCCAGATGTGTTGGCTTGCAGCCCCGCGGTGCAAAACATCTGGCGGGCAAGCCAAGCCAATCTGGAGAAAACAGAGATGGAAAAATAATCTTTGAGAAACCTCTGCGGGTCAAAGTGGAAAGGAATTTTTTTATCCCTGTTGCAAAGGTCCCCCTGGTGCAGGGCTAGACAACCTTGGCTCTTTTATGACTCGTGGACTTCAACTCCCAGAATTCCTAAGCCAGCCTGGAATTCTGGGAGTTGAAGTCCACGAGTCGTAAAAGAGCCAAGGTTGCCTACTCCTGCCCTGGTGTAAACACAGAAGCTTTCCACGTCTCTTGCTGCAAAAATGGGCTGTGAAACACACAAACACACACAAACGCACGCACACACACAAATGCACAAACACAAATGCACCTGTCCGTTCCAAGATGGGTTCCCTAAGTTTTCACGGTGTGGCTTTGATTAAGTCTGCAAAATTGCCAACGCTTTACTGGAGAGTAGACCTCACCAGTCCTAGGGCACTGCTGCGCGAACCTGCACAGGATCCAAAAGGCTTTTTTTTTTTTAATGGACTGAGATTGTTGGTGAATCTGGAACAATTTTGCCAACTCAGTCTGTCAATCATGGGGGCATGCATGCCCCTTGGCTAAACTTCACCCAGGGTGGGGTGGGGGGTGGGGTGGGGAGGGACGCACAATTCTGGGAGAAGAAACTGTATAAAGTGTTAACTGTTTTCAATAAATGTACCTTTTCCTTTTTTTTTTTTAAGAAGACGCGTTTCGGTGTTGCTGCTTCATTTGGTACTTCTGCCCGAAGAGGCAACTTTTTACAAACATGAGAACGGTAGCGCAAAATTACTCTTTTAACGACAATGCAGTGGGTGGAATGGCACAGGAATTCGGGTTCAGCAGAAAACTTTAGTTTTTAAAGTTTTTGCGTGCTTTGTGTGTCGTGTGAACTCGGGCTGTGTGTTAGAGGGCAGTTTAGGAAAATGTTTCTCAACTGGGGTGGCTTGAAGATGGATGGACGTTAAGTCCCAGGATACCCCTGCTAGCTTGCTTTGAGATGGGTGGACTTCAATTCCCAGAATCCCCCAGCCTGCCTGCTTTGAGATGGGTGGACTTCAATTCCCAGAATCCCCCAGCCTGCCTGCTTTGAGATGGGTGGACTTCAATTCCCAGAATCCCCCAGCCTGCCTGCTTTGAGATGGGTGGACTTCAATTCCCAGAATCCCCCAGCCTGCCTGCTTTGAGATGGGTGGACTTCAATTCCCAGAATCCCCCAGCCTGCCTGCTTTGAGATGGGTGGACTTCAATTCCCAGAATCCCCCAGCCTGCCTCCTTTGAGATGGGTGGACTTCAATTCCCAGAATCCCCCAGCCTGCCTCCTTTGAGATGGGTGGATTTCAATTCCCAGAATCCCCCAGCCAGCAGGCTTTAAGATGGGTGGACTTCAGCTCCCAGAATCCCCCAGCCTGCCTGCTTTGAGATGGGTGGACTTCAGCTCCCAGAATCCCCCAGCCAGCCTGCTTTGAGATGTGTGGACTTCAGCTCCCAGAATCCCCCAGCCAGCAGGCTTTAAGATGGGTGGACTTCAATTCCCAGAATCCCCCAGCCAGCACGCTTTGAGATGGGTGGACTTCAACTCCCAGAATTCCTCAGCCAGCACGCTTTGAGATGGGTGGACTTCAGCTCCCAGAATCCCCCAGCCACCATGCTTTAAGATAGGTGGACTTCCACTCCCAGAATCCCCCAGCCAGCAGGCTTTAAGATGGGTGGACTTCAATTCCCAGAATCCCCCAGCCAGCACGCTTTGAGATGGGTGGACTTCAACTCCCAGAATTCCTCAGCCAGCACGCTTTGAGATGGGTGGACTTCAGCTCCCAGAATTCCACAGTCGGTATGGGGAATTCTGGGAGTTGAAGTCCACATGTCTTAACGTTGCCTAAGTTGAGAAACCCTGATTTAGGTTAGCATTAATTCACTCACTCAAGAAAACGTGATAGGAGTTACTCACAGGTCCACCACTTCACCACCCACTTGCAGTTTGCACAAACAGGGCAATTGTGTTGCAACGCACTCCTTGAGACAGTCTCCCAAAACCAATCTTCCCAAGGAGATGAGCATATTAAGGAAAATGCAGGCAGGCCGGTTGAGCCGGTTTCCGAAGGAAGCCAGCCTCTGCCACATTCCTTCCAGGATACTCATCCCAAGAGGGGGAGCATCGTGCAATTAAGAAGTACGTGTGGCTTAATGTGAGGCCGTCAAATTCAAATTCGCCAGCCTTTGTTTACCCCGTCTTGCTCAACGTGTAGGAAGAAGATCTGCCTTGGAAGTCTCTCTCTCTCCCCAAGGAGAAGGGGATTTCGGCAAGGTTGCCCGGAGAGGGTGTGGTCTCCTCCCTGGGCGCCTCCACAGGTGGCCCAATGCCAACACACAGGACGTGATGGGTACACACATGATGAATTGCACACCAAGGTGGTTTCCACCTGTTCTGGCTTCCTTTTGATCGCGCTACATGGGAGAAAAACATCTTGAGAAGAAGATCTGTCCATTGGCGGAAAGGCTGACCTTCAAAGGCCTCTGTGAAGGGTCTCCGTCTCTGGGGGCTTTGAAGAAGCCACTGGAACGCAGCGTCTCGTGACGCTTCCAGCTGCTTTTCCGACAGCTGGCAGAGCGTTCGGCTAGATGATCCTTGAGGTCATTCCCAGCTCGACATGTTTTCTGATTCTAAATCCTCCGTGTTCTCCGAGCTGGGTGGTTTTCTTGCAGACCTTTCATTGCTCAACTGGGTAATGTCATGTGCTACAAGGAAGTGCGGTTATATCGTAAATGAACACCAACGCCACTCCTTGCTAGCACCGATCATGTTCCCTAGTTGAGTAAGGAAACATCCGCATGAAAGCCAAGGTCAGAGAGCACCAAGGACCCCATAGTCGTCGGCGTCCTCCTCCTCCTCCTCCTCTCCACAAACCCCCCTCCCCTTCCAGCACTGATGATGTTCCCTAGTTGGATCATGAAATGTCTGCAAGAAAACCATCCAGCTCAGAGAGCCCCAAGGACCCCACAGTCCTCCTCCTCCTCCCCTCCACAAACCCCGCTCCCTTTTAACACTGATAATGTTACCTAGTTGGGTAATGAAACGTCTGCAAGAAAACCACCCAGCTCAGAGAGGACCATGTACCCCACGATCCTCCTCCTCCTCCTCCTCCCCTCCTCCTCCTCCCCTCCACAAACCCCGCTCCCTTTTAACACTGATAATGTTACCTAGTTGGGTAATGAAACGTCTGCAAGAAAACCACCCAGCTCAGAGAGCACCATGTACCCCACGATCCTCCTCCTCCCCTCCTCCTCCTCCTTCCTCCTCCCCCTCCCCTCCTCCTCCTCCCCTCCACAAACCCCACTCCCTTTTAACAGTGATGATGTTACCTAGTTGGGTCATGAAACGTCTGCAAGAAAACCACCCAGCTCAGAGAGGACCATGTACCCCACGATCCTCCTCCTCCTCCTCCTCCCCTCCTCCTCCTCCCCTCCACAAACCCCGCTCCCTTTTAACACTGATAATGTTACCTAGTTGGGTAATGAAACGTCTGCAAGAAAACCACCCAGCTCAGAGAGCACCATGTACCCCACGATCCTCCTCCTCCCCTCCTCCTCCTCCTTCCTCCTCCCCCTCCCCTCCTCCTCCTCCCCTCCACAAACCCCACTCCCTTTTAACAGTGATGATGTTACCTAGTTGGGTCATGAAACGTCTGCAAGAAAACCACCCAGCTCAGAGAGGACCATGTACCCCACGATCCTCCTCCTCCTCCTCCTCCCCTCCTCCTCCTCCCCTCCACAAACCCCGCTCCCTTTTAACACTGATAATGTTACCTAGTTGGGTAATGAAACGTCTGCAAGAAAACCACCCAGCTCAGAGAGGACCATGTACCCCACGATCCTCCTCCTCCCCTCCTCCTCCTCCTTCCTCCTCCCCCTCCCCTCCTCCTCCTCCCCTCCACAAACCCCACTCCCTTTTAACAGTGATGATGTTACCTAGTTGGGTCATGAAACGTCTGCAAGAAAACCACCCAGCTCAGAGAGGACCATGTACCCCACGATCCTCCTTCTCCTCCTCCTCCCCTCCTCCTCCTCCCCTCCACAAACCCCGCTCCCTTTTAACACTGATAATGTTACCTAGTTGGGTAATGAAACGTCTGCAAGAAAACCACCCAGCTCAGAGAGGACCATGTACCCCACGATCCTCCTCCTCCTCCTCCTCCCCTCCTCCTCCTCCCCTCCACAAACCCCGCTCCCTTTTAACACTGATAATGTTACCTAGTTGGGTCATGAAACGTCTGCAAGAAAACCACCCAGCTCAGAGAGCCCCAAAGACCCCACAGTCCTCCTCCTCCTCCTCCTCCTCTTCCTCCTCCTCCTCCTCCTCCTCCTCCTCTCCAAACCATCCAGTACAAGGAAGGAAGGAAGGAAGGAAGGAAGGAAGGAAGGAAGGAAGGAAGGATAACAGAATAACCATTAAGCAGAATAACAAAATTGAAGGGACCTTGGAGGTCATCTAGTCCAGCCCCCAGCTCCAGCAGGAGACCCTATACCATTTCAGACCAATGGCTGCCCAGTCTCTTCTTAAAAACCTTGAGTGACCCACAATTCGATTTAAGACTGCCAACATTTTTCACTCGGCATCCTGCAGGATCCCCCCAGACTTTTGCAAACCGTTTCAGGGGCTGCTGCAATAATTTACCGAGATTTGAGCAGCCTTCTCGGAGCCCAGGCGCACCATCTGAGTTTGCAACCAACTGAAAGTCGTATCTAGGAGTAGTAAGATGTCCTTTAAAAGGCTGGCAACAACCACACCGGAGAGGAAGGGATTGTGCTACCGAATTTGGTCTTCTAATTTTGTTGTGGGAGGAGAGGGTCCTTGCTCCCGTCACTCCATAAAAATAATAGAATTCACCATTATACCGATTCTGCTTTTCAATATCATCTCTGTCAACTACAAATGCAAGAGGAACTAATAGGGAACACAATACAGTACACAATACATGATATGTTATTGTTTGGTAATAATCATCAGTGGTTTCCGGGTAATAATATATCCTGTGTATCATCAAGATGACTAAATTATAGTTTTCCTGTTTTGACTGTAGGTTACAGAGAAGACCATCGGTCTGGTGTTCGAAGCATGTGCAGTTCTTGCCTGTTTTTCATTAAAAGGTGAAGACATGTGGACTTCAACTCCCAGAATTCCCCAGCCCACTATGAATTCTGGGAGTTGATGTCCATACGACCAAGATAATAATAATAATAATAATAATAATAATAATAATAATAATAATAATAATAATAATAATAATAATAATAATACTTAACAATTGTCGATAAGAAAGACAAAAAAGTCTGGATAGTGGACGTGGCAGTGCCTGGAGACAGCAGAATAGACGAGAAAGAACTGGAGAAGATAACAAAATACAAAGACCTACAAATAGAAATAGAAAGACTGTGGCAAAAGCAAGCAAGGGTAGTACCAATAGTCATAGGCTCCTTGGGTGCAATCCCAAAACAACTGGAGCACCACTTGAACACCATTGGCATTGACAAATTTGCTATTAGTCAATTGCAAAAGGCGGCCTTATTAGGAACTGCTTCCATCCTGCGACGATATCTGTAATACCATCAAACATCCACATCTGCCTATCCCAGGTCCTGGGTAAGGACTCGATAGGTAGACAAAATGCCAAATCCAGTCTGAACATCTGGCTGACTGTGCGATGATCGATAATAATAATAATAATAATAATAATAATAATAATAATAATAATAATAATAATAATAATAATAAGTTGGAAGGGACCTTGGAGGTCATCTAATACAACCCCCTGCTCAGGCAGGAAACCCTATCCCATTTCGGACAAATGGCTGTCCAATCTCTTCTTCTTTTTTTTTTTTTAATTGAAAATTTTTAAAATTTTACAAAAAAAAGAGTTCCCTTCCCCAAACCCTCCCAACCCACCCCAACCCTCCCCCAACCTTCCCAGAGCTGAATACAGGCTTAATTAAAATTTAAAAGAAAATTTTTTAAACACAAATAAACCATATACAAATTTGGTTACAATAATTAAACAAATCATAAAATACTTTAACACCAATACTTAAAAAACAGAAAGAGAAAAAGAAAAGAAACAAGAAGAAGAAGAAAAAAGAAAAGAAAAAAAAGAAATTAGAAAGAGAAAAAAAAATATCTAAAAAATACCTTAAACTTTAAATATAAATTATTCAAAAACTAAATAGTATTTTTTATATCATACTTGTATTGTATAAAATTTATCCATCTTTTCCATACCAAAAATGCGAATGATCTTTCAAAAAAGCCGAAATCTTTGCCATTTCCGCTAAATAGGAAACTTTAAAAAACCATTCTTGCAAAGTAGGCAAAGATTCCTTCTTCCAGTATTGCCCTACTAACAACCTAGCCGCTGTAATTAGATTTAACATTAATATAGTTTCTTTACTGTCACAGTCAGAAACAATACCCAACAAAAACAATTGTGGAGTAAATTTTATCCTTCTTTTAAAAATTCTTTGAATATTCCACCATATCTTAATCCAAAAGCTTTTATATTTTTGCATAACCACCAAATATGATAATAAGTAGCATCCAAGCAACCACATCTCCAACATTTAGGCTGCAAGTTTGAATACATACAAGACATTTTTTGTGGATCAAGGTGCCATCTATAAAACATTTTATAAAAGTTTTCCCGTAAGTTTTGGGCTTGTGTAAATTTAACATTCCTCACCCAAATAATCTCCCAAGTATCTAATGGAACCCATTCATTAAAGTTTTTTTCTTAAAAACTTCCAGTGTTGGAGCATTCACCACTTCTGGAGGCAGGTTGTTCCACTGATTAATTGTTCTAACTGCCAGGAAGTTTCTCCTTAATTCCAGGTTGCTTCTCTCCTTGATCAGTTTCCACCCGTTGCTTTTTATCCTGCCTTCAGGTGCTTTGGAGAATAGCTTGACTCCCTCTTCTTTGGGGCAGCCCCTCAAATATTGGAAGACTGCTATCCTGTCACCCCTGATCCTTCATCATCATCATCATCATCATCATCATTGTAATAAAGTTGGAAGGGACCTTGGAAGTCATCTAGTCCAACCCCCTGCTCAGGCAGGTAACCCTATACCATTTCAGACAAATGGCTGTCCAGTCTCTTCTTAAAAACTTCCAGTGTTGGAGCACCCACCATTTCTGGAGGCAGGTGGTTCCACTGGTTAATTTTTACCAAGGCTGAGCTGACAGGAGAATTCTGGGAGCTGAAGTTCATCCATCTTAGCATTGACAAAGATTGAGCCAAGGAATTCTGGGACTTGAAGTCCAAGCATCTTTAAGTTACCAAGGTTGATTTAGCTATGGAATCCTGGGAGTTGAAGTCCATAACAGTGCCAGAATTGACTAGCTAGGGATTTCTGGGAGTCAAAGTCCATACGTCTTTAAGTTGCCATGGCTGAGCTGGCTGGGGAATTCTGGGAGTTGAGACCCATATATCTTAGCCTTGCCAAGGTTGAGCTAGCTATGGAATCCTGGGAGTTGAAGTCCATATACCTTAACGTCGCCAAGCTGAGGAATTCTGGGAATCCACACCTCTCCCAATGACCAGCGTTGAGACATGTGTGCATCATGGGTCCCACCCTCCCAGGGAATTCCAGAACCCATCTGCAGGCTGACCTCTGACCTCCATTGGGAGCACCACTGTCCACTATCCGAAGTCCCCAAATACTTTTCCAACCCAGGGCCAGAGATCCGGTGCAGATGCAAAGCGGGAGTTTCTCCAGACCCGGAGAATTGGCTTCCCGCTTCCTCAAAGCCCTTGAACCCCAGAGGGCAAGTCAAGGAGAGTTGGTGTGTTGTGTAACTCCGGCTCGGCAAACAGGGAAGCAGGCAGGGCAGGGAACCCAAAGGGACATGTGTGCGTCACCCCCAAAACTCACATCTTCTCCCAGGAAGTTTAGCAGCGTGACACACAGCCAGATCTGTCGGCGGTAATTTCAGTTGGGGATTTCCCGAGCAGCGTTCTGGGGACATGTGCAAATGTGGGCATGTGGTTCTACTACGCTCTCTTGGCACACACACACACACACACACACACACACACACTTTGTCGAATCTGCGTGTCCTGGTCTGCTCAGCAAGCAGGGAAGCTGCAGCCCTTGGTTTCCGCCAGCTTGCAAAAGGCAGCAGGGGACCTGCCACATGCATGTGGGCGCGCGCAAACACACACACACACACACACACACACACACATGCACACACACAGAGGCAGCAGGTAGAAATGTAAGGACGGGGGAGGCAGGGGGATCGTCAAAGGGGGCTTCACTGGGGATTTAAGGACCCGCCATCTGGGCTCTTGTCAAGAGCTGGCCGAATGGCAGTTTGCTGGGGTTCAAAGCCAGGGCTGGCAACATTAAACGGGTTTAATGAGAGTTTCATCCTTGTTAAGCCAGCAGAGAGGTAGGGGGGGGGGAAATTGTGTAACGGGGGGGGGACAGGTGCAGGACTCTGTCTGTCAGAGGGGTTCCCCTCCCCTCCCTGGGAAAGGCACACAAGCGGGACCAAACTGGAGTGAGCGGAGAAGCTGGCAACTGGGTTGCGTCCAGACACCCCCAAAAAATAAAATCCAGGAAACCTGTTAACGCCCCCCCCCAGCATCGCTGTGGGAGGGCTGAGGAATGTTGCAGACCCCTCCCTTCTAAGCACCTCCTCCCTCCCTGGTGAGATGGGATGGGGCACCCTTCTCTGGGCCAAATGCACGCCCAGCCCCTTCCCCCAGGGATGGCTGGAAGGGCACCCCCACCACCCCGACTCTTGCATTTGATGAGGGTGCTTGGATTGGCCTGGTTGGCATCCCTCATGGCTGTTGAATTCATCTATCATGTATCCATCCATCCATCTTCTCATCTGGCTAGCTACTTCTCTATATCTATCTGTCTGTCTGTCTGTTTGTCCGTCCGTCCATCCATCAATCCATCTACCCATCCATCCCATTTATGTATTCATCCATCCATCCATCCATCCATCTCATTTATGTATCTGTCTGTCTGTCCATCCATCCATCTATTCAGCTAGCCATCTCATTTATGGCTGTCTGTCCATCCCATCCATCCATCCATCCATCCTTCCATCCATCCATCCCATTTATGTATCTGTCTATATCTATCTATCCTTCCATCCTTCCATCCATCCATCCATCCATCCATCCATCCCATTTATGTATCAGTCTATATCTATCTATCCTTCCATCCATCCATCCATCCATCCATCCATCCATCCATCCATCCAGTGGAACAGCTAACCCCCAGAAATCGTGGGCGCTCCATCACTGGAAATTTTTAAGAAGAGACTAGACAATCACCTGTCTGAGATGGTATAGGTTCTCCTGCTTAAGCAGGGGGCTGGACTAGAAGACCTCCAGGGTCCCTTCCAGCTCTATTCTATTCTATTCTATTCTATTCTATTCTATTCTATTCTATTCTATTCTATTCTATTCTATTCTATTCTATTTTCTCCTATATTCTATTCTATTCTATTCTTATTTTCTATTCTATTCTATTCTCTCCTCTCCTCTCCTCTCCTCTCCTATTCTATATTCTATATTCTATTCTATATTCTCTATTCTATTCTATATTCTCTATTCTATTCTATATTCTTATTCTCTATTCTATTCTATTCTATTCTATATTCTATATTATTCTATTCTATTTCTTATTCTATTCTATTCTATTATATTCCATTTCTTATTCTATTCTATTCTATTCTATTCTATTCCCAGGGTCCCCCTTCAGAGACAGAATCCGTTCTCCATTTTGGGTCAGTCCTCCTGAAACAGGAAGAGGAAGCACCTGGTGTAGTTGTTGGCTTCCTGCATGTTCCTGATCTGAAGTCCCCTCAGCTGCTCCTATCCCAGGACCACAGGACCTGCCACCGGGCTCAGATCCCCAGTTCCTGGGGACAAAGGGGTCCAAGGCTGGGGACCATCAAACCCAGCGTGGGACATACGTTAGTTGGCTAGATATGCCCAGTTCCCCAACTCTCTTTGCTCCTTGTAGCAAACCCCCAAAAAGGGTGTGGAAGAAAAAGGAAGCAGGTAATGATTGTCTAAAATGGGGAATTATGATGTGTTGTGTGTGTGTGTGTGTGTGTGTGTGTGTGTGTGTGAGAGAGAGAGAGAGAGAGAGAGAGAGAGAGAGAGAGAGAGAGAGAGAAGGACCTGAAAGAAGAAGACATTCTTGGAC
This sequence comes from Crotalus adamanteus, assembly GCA_039797435.1. Lineage (NCBI taxonomy): Eukaryota > Metazoa > Chordata > Lepidosauria > Squamata > Viperidae > Crotalus > Crotalus adamanteus. The sequence continues at coordinate 104,400,690 of CM077922.1, read as the reverse complement.
GTCAAGTCTCCACTTCATCAAAAGAACAGATTTGTGAAGTTAGAGAGAAGAGAGAAGACCACAGCAGGGATGGAAAGGTGAGAAGGGGGGGGCAACACATCTCATTTTTGTTAAGGGGGGGGGGAGATCTGCATGTTAAAGAAGTCAAGGTAGAAAACCAGATTGGGCTTCCACTACAACATCATGGCCTCCTTCTTGAGTTTTTGGTCCACACACGATAATAGCAGCTTTCCCAGCCTTGGCCTTGACGATGTGAGGACGAACTCCTCAGCCAGCTCCCATTAAGATGTATGGACTTCAACTCCCAGAATTCCCAAAACAGAATTTCTACCAAGAATTCTGGGAGTGGAAGGCCACCCTTCTGAAAGTGTGCTTAGCTGGGGGATTCTGGGAGTGGAAGGCCACCCATCTGAAAGTATGGCGGCTGGGGGATTCTGGGAGTGGAAGGCCATCTATCTTATAGCATGGCAGCTGGGGGACTCTGGGAGTTGAGGTCCACCCATCTCAAAACAGGCTGGTTGGGGAATTCTGGGAATTGAAATCCACCCATCTGAAAGGCAGGCTAGGGGATTCTGGGAGTTGAAGTCCACCCTTCTTAAAGCATGGCGGCTGGGGGATTCTGGGAGTCAAAGTCCACCCTTCTTAAAGCATGGCAACTGGGGGATTCTGGGAATGGAAGTCCACCCATCTCAAAGCCTGCAAGTTGGGGAATTCTGGGAGTTGAAGTTCACCCATCTCAAAGCCTGCTGGCTGGGGGATTCTGGGAGTTGAAGTTCACCCATCTCAAAGCCTGCTGGCTGGGGGATTCTGGGAGCTGAAGTCCACCCATCTCAAAGCATTCTGGCTGGGGAATTCTGGGAGTTGAAGTCCACCCATCTTAAAGCATGCTGGCTGGGGGATTCTGGGAGTTGAAGTCCACCCATCTCAAAGCTGGCTGGCTGAGGGATTCTGGGAGCTGAAGTCCACCCATCTCAAAGCTTGCTGGCTGGGGGATTCTGGGAGCTGAAGTCCACCCTTCTCAAAGCATTCTGGCTGGGGAATTCTGGGAGTTGAAGTCCACCCATCTTAAACCATGCTTATCTGGGGGATTCTGGGAGTGGGAGGCCATGAGGTGTTGGGAAACCCTGCCTTTACGGACCCCCCTAATTCTTGGACATCCTATCTTGGAGGGGTTCAAAGGACCCTTGAATCTTCCCCTGCTAGAAACTGGGTGCCAGAATGGGACCTGCTGGAGCAGCACCTAAAAAGGGACCGCCTTGCAGGGGTGGATTGTGAGAGCATCTGCGGAGGACGCCTGCTTCCTCCATTCCTTCCACCTCGTCAGGATCTGCCCTGCTCTTGATTAAATTCTTCCCGCTGGGCTCCACCCTCAGGGCCACATTCAGGAAATATTAATAACCAGGATTATTTTCCCCCCTTTTATAAAAGTAATTATCTCTGCAGCCGGCAGGGACTCACATTATAATACTGTAGGGTTAGCTTCCCGCACCGAAAAGTGTGTCCTCTGTATTTCAGATAAAGGGTATGTGAAAGAGTTTGTGTGTGTGTGTGTGTGTGTGTGTGTGTGTGTGTGTGTGTGCGCCCCCAAAGACCGGGGTGTTGAATCTATCCTTACTACTTAAAACATTTCCAGTCACCTTTTTAATTAAGAGCAGGAGCCCTCCAAGAAAGTATGGGGGGGGGGAAACTTTGCATATACATAAAAAGGGATATCATAATTACTGCAAAATTTAATCTGCCTCTGCAAATCAATTTCATTGGCAACGGGGCAGAGCCTGAAGACTCATTGGGGGGGGGAAAGCCCGTGTGTTTTCCGTCTTCATTTGTATAGATTTGCATGGCGTACTCATTAGGGCACTGAAAACTCACTCCTTTCCCACCCACGGCTGAAAAATCTGTGGATTTCCCAGCTCGTTTTCTTCCTGCAGACAGAAGGGGAGGCGGTGAAAATCCAAGGGAGGCAAGCGCTTGCAAGCGAACATCTGTGTGCAGATGTCAGGAGTCACCTTGAAAACTGTGTTAGACAGTTCGGTGCTCCATTGAAATTGCACAAAAATGGAATGAAGGGAATAATTATTATTATTATTATTATTAATAATAATAATAATAATAATAATAATAATAATAATAAAGTTGGAAGGGACCTTGGAGGTCATCTAGTCCAACCCCCTGCGCAGGCAGGAAACCCTATACCATTTCGGACAAATGGCTGTCCAGTCTCTTCTTAAAAACTTCCAGTGTTGGAGCATTCACTGCTTCTGGAGGCAGGCAGTTCCACTGGTTAATTGTTCTCACTGTCAGGAAGTTTCTCCTTAGTTCCAGGTTGCTTCTCTCCTTGATGAGTTTCCATCCGTTGCTTCTTGTCCTGCCTTCAGGCGCTTTGGAAAATAGCTTGACTCCTTCTTCTTTGGAGCAGCCCCTGAGATACTGGAATGCTGCTATCCTGTCCCCCCTCGTCCTTCTCTTCGTTAAAGTAGACATACCCAATTCCAGCAACCGTTCCTTATATGTTTTAGCCTCCAGTCCCCTAATCATCTTTGTTGCTCTTCTCTGTACTCTTTCTAGTCTTAACATCTTTTTTACATCGTGGTGACCAAAACTGGATGCAGTATTCCAAGTGTGGCCTTACCAAGGCATTGTAAAATGGTGTTAACACTTCACGTGATCTTGATTCTATCCCTCTGTTAATGCAGCCTAGCACTGTGTTGGCCTTTTTGGCAGCTGCAGCACACTGCTGGCTCCTATTTAAGGGATCGTCCACTAGACTCCGAGGTCCCTCTCTCACTTACTACTATTGGGCAAGGTACTCCCTATCTGGTACCTGTGCATTTGGTTTTTCTTGCCTAAATGTAGAACCTTGCTTTTTTCACCCTTGAATCTCATTTTGTTAGATAGCGCAAGTGTTCAAGTCTGTCCAGGTCCTCCTGTATCCTAAGCCTGTCTTCTGGAGTGTTGCCTGTTCCTGCCAGCTTGGTGTCGTCTGCAAATTTGATGAGTTCCCCATCTATCCCCTCATCCAGATTGTTGATGAAGATGTTGAAGAGCCCTGGGCCCAGAACAGAGCCCTGGGACACCCCACTACACACTTCCCTCCACGTAGATGCGGTTCCATTGAGGACCCTACGCTGAGTACGGCCGGTCAGCCAGCTACGGATCCATCTGGTGGTGATGCTTTCTACCCCACATTTTTCTATCTTATCAAGTAGTAGGTTGTGATCTACTTTATCAAATGCCTTACTGAAGTCCAATTAAATTATATCCACAGCATTCCTCTGATTTTGTCACTTGGTCAAAGAATGCAATAAGATTTGTCTGGCATGATCTATTTTTGACAAAACCATGTTGGTTTTTAGTAATGACTTTGTTTGCCTCTAGGTGTTCGCTGATTCATTGTTTGATTATCTTTTCCAGGATCTTCCAGGTATTGAGGTCAAATGATAGATAGATAGATAGATAGATAGATAGATAGATAGATAGATAGATAGACAGATGATAGATAGATAGATAGATAGATAGATAGATAGATAGATAGATAGACCGAGACAGACAGAAAATAGATAGATAGATAGATAGATAGATAGATAGATAGATAGATAGATAGATAGATAGATAGATAGATAGACAGACACAGACAGATGATAGATAGATAGATAGAGAGAGAGAGAGAGAGAGAGAGAGAGAGACAGACAGACAGACAGACAGACAGACAGACAGACAGATGATAGATAGATATAGATAGAAAGATAGATAGACAGACAGATGATAGAGATAGATAGATAGATAGATAGATAGATAGATAGATAGATAGATAGACAGACAGACACAGATGATAGATTGATATAGATAGGTAGATAGATAGATAGATAGATAGATAGATAGATAGATAGATAGATAGATAGGGAATGACTTCCCTTCAGAAGTTGTGGGTTTTTAAGAAGAGATTAACGGTTTGTCTGAGCAGGGGGCTGGACTAGAAGACCTCCAGGGCCCCTTCCAATGTTGTTATTCCCCTTCCAATGTTGTTATTCTGTTACTCTGCTTCTTCCACCATCATTTATGGAGCTCTCTGAAAAAAAGGCTCTGAGTGCCCTCTGCAGGCTAAGGAAGCCTTGGCAAGCAGCCTTAGAATCAGAATAGAGCTGGAAGGAACACTGGAGGTCTTCTAGTCCAGCCCCCTGCTCAAGCAGGAGAACCTATGTCATTTCGGACAACTGGCTGTCCAGTCTCTTCTTAAAAACCTCCAGTGATGGAGCACCCACAACCTCTGGAGGCAACTTCTGTTCCACTGGTTAATTGTCCTCACTGTCAGGAAGTTTCTCCTTAATTCCAGGTTGAATCTCTCCTTGATTAGTTTCCATCCGTTGTTTCTCATCCTTCCCTCTGGTGCTTTGGAGAATAGCTTGACTCCCTCTTCTTTGGGGCAGCCCCCCAAATACTGGAAGATGCTATCATGCCCCCCCCCCCCCGGTCCTTCTTTTCTCTAGACTGGCCATCCCCAATTCCTGCAACCATTCTTGATATGTTTTCATCTCCAGGCCTTTAATCATCTTAGTTGCTCTTCTCTGCACTTTTTCCGAAACTCTCAACAACTTTTTTGTGATATGGTGACCAAAACTGGATGCCATATTCCAGGTGTGGCCTCACTGGGGCTTTATAAAGTATTCACATACTAATACTTCACCTGATCTCAATTCTATGTCTCTGTTTATGCAACTCAGGATAATAACAGAATATTTTTAGGAAGGGACCTCAGAGGTCTTCCAGTCCAACCCCCTGCGCAAGCAGGGGACCCTATGCCCTTCTGGACAAAGGGTTGTCCAGCCTCTTCTTAAAAACTTCCATCCATCCACAACTTCTGGAGAGGAGATGTTTCAACAAGGGCTTTGCACAACCAGTTGGAACAATACTGTGGCTGAATCTGCAGGATTCGCTTAATGGCTGCATGAATCGCTAAATAACTGCAGGATTCGCTTAATGTCTGCCTGATTTGCTTCATGACTGCCTGATTCATTTAATGACTGCCTTTCACTTAATGACTGCCTGATTCGCTTCATGACTTACTGATTTGCTTCATGACTGCCTGGTTCGCTTAATGACTGCCTGATTTGCTTAATGACTGCCTGATTTGCTTCATGATTATCTGATTCACTTAATGACTGCCTGATTTGCTTCATGACTGCCTGATTTGCTTCATGACTGCCTGATTCGCTTAATGACTGCCTGATTCACTTAATGACTGCCTGATTTGCTTAATGACTGCCTGATTCACGCAATGACTGCCTGATTCGCTTAATGACTGCCTGATTCACGTAATGACTGCCTGATTTGCCTCATGACTGCCTGATTTGCCTCATGACTGCCTGATTCACTTAATGACTGTCTGATTTGCTTAATGACTGATTCAATTAATGACTGCCTATTTGCTTAATGACTGCCTGATTTGCTTCACAACTGCATGATTCCTTAATGACTTTATAATTTGCTTAATGCCTGCATGAATCGCTAAATTGCTGCATGATTCGCTTAATGACTGCAAGATTTGCTTAATGACTGCATGATTCGCTTAATGACTGCAAGATTCGCTTAATGACTGCATGCTTAATAACTGCATGTCATTAAGCGAACCGTGCAGTCATTAAGCGAATTGTGCAGTCATGAAGCAAATCATGTAGTTAAGTAAATCATGCAATTATTAAACAAATCATGCCGTCATTAAGTGAATCTGGCTTTGCTTGTCAGAGGCTGGCGGAAAGCTCACATACGGTGATCATGTGATCCTAGGATGCTGCAGCCATCCTAAATGCCTACCAGATGTCAATCACCAAAGTTTTCGCCCTGTGGCCCTGGGCAGTCCCTCGCTTTTTCAGTGCAGTGATCACTTTGAACAGACACTAAACACATGGTTGTAAGTCAAGGATTAGTTTGCAAGTATTTCTCCCATTCTGCTGGCAAGGTACATCCAGATGTCTTTTGGGGGCCCCATGTGGGGTCTCCCTGGCTCTTTCCCATCTCCTTTCCAGTTGCAATCAGCTCTTTCCCAAAAGCCTGGAGCTGCAACACTACAAAGAATGTCCACCAGGTGTCAGCAGAGTCCCAGGATGAAAGCTGGAACTCTGCCTCTTTTCTATCTGTCTCTGATCAAGCTGAGATCAAGATGGTCCTTGGCTTACAACCATATATTCAGTGACGGTTCAAAGTTACGACAGCATAGAAAAAAACAAATTAGGACTGTTTTTTCCCTTAGGACTGTTGTAGCATCTCCTGCCACCAGGCGATCAAAACTAGGATGGTTGGCAACTGACTCGTATTTATGATGGTTGCCATTTCCCTGGGGTCCTATAATCGCCATTTGCCACCTTCCCAGCCAGCTTCCGACAAACAAAGCCAATAGGGGAAGGGGGACTCACTTAACAACCCCATGATCTGCTTAACGACCAGAGTGGCTAGTGTAGCAACGTGCAGCGGAACAGGGGTTAAAATCAGGCATTCTCCTTGAATGTATCATACAGGCCCTACTCAACTCGCAATCACGATCGGGACCAGATTTTCTGTTGCTAAGCGAGACAGTCGTTAAGTGAGTTTCCCCCCCGTTTTACAACCTTTTTTACCACAGGCATTCAGTGAACTGCCGCGGGTGTGAGGAACATGGACGTTAAGTGGATCCGGCTTCCCCCCCCCCCCCGTTGTCTTTGCTTGTCAGATGGTCACAAAAGGGGACGGCGTGACCCCTCCCCCGGGGATGCTGGGAGTGTCATAACTATGAGTCGGTTGCCAAGGGGAGGCGGTGACCGTTGTGTGAAAAGCGGCCCTTTTTTCAGCGCCGTTGTAACTCTGCTCGCTCAGTGAACTGTTGTAAGTTGAGGACCGGCTGTAGATAGGAATAACAGAATCAAATTGCTGGGGGGGGACTTTGGAGGTCTTCTAGACCAACCCCCTTGGTCAGGATAACAGGATAACTTTTTTTCAAATGCCGCCGTAACTTTGAACGCTCACTAAGCGAACTGTTTTAAGTCAAGGACAACTATACTATCATTACACACACACACACACACACACACACGCACACACAAATGCAAATCCAGTTTTTCTGCTCAAAATATTAACTGAGATTTTAAAACAAGGCCATATGCTGCCCCGTTTTACAACAGGGGTGGGAGTCAGAAAGGATCCAGTAAGGTCAGAAAATTCCCCATCACCCCCTACCCCCCCACCCCCAATTTCCTGGCATCCTCCCCATCGCCCCCTCCCCCCAATGATTCCGGGATGGGGGGGGGAGGTTTGGCTGCAGCAAATCCTGTCTCCCCCCACTGGCCCCCCCTGGCCGAGAGCTCCAGACTTGTAAGCTGATCCCCTCCTGCTCTCAGGGGTCACTGCAGAGCTGGACCTCTGGAGGGGAGGGGGCTTCCTAAAAGGCATCTGGAGACAGGAAAGGGGGAGGCAGCAATAGAGGCCTCGGGAAATCCCGTGGCGGGGGGGGGGGGGGGGAGCTGCTGGAGTGATGTGCTGGGAGGGGGCTGAGCAGAGGGGAGGCATGGTTCTCTTCCCCCCCCCCCAAAGAAGGAAGGAAGGAGAGACAGAGGAAAAGGAAGGAAAGGAAGAGGAAAAGGGAAGGGGAAGGGGAATGGAAGAGGAAAGGAGAGCATGATGTGTTCCAGTATCTCAGGGGCTGCCCCAAAGAAGAGGGAGTCAAGCTATTCCCCAAAGCGCCTGAAGGCAGGACAAGAAGCAATGGGTGGAAACTGACCAAGGAGAGAAGCAACCTAAGGAGAAACTTCCTGACAGTTAGAACAATTAATCAGTGGAACAGCCTGCCTCCAGAAGTTGTGAATGCTCCAACACTGGAAGTTTTTAAAAAGACACTGGACAGCCATTTGTCCGAAATGGTCTATTTAGGGTTTCCTGCCTGAGCAGGGGGTTCGACTAGATGACCTCCAAGGTCCCTTCCAACTTTACTATTATTATGGATCATTGCACAGTCAGCCAGATGTTCAGACTGGATTTGGCATTTTGTCTACCTATCGAGTCCTTACCCAGGACCTGGGATAGGCAGATGTGGATGTTTGATGGTATTACAGGTATCATCGCAGGATAGAAGCAGTTCTTAGTAAGGCCACCTTTTGCAATTGACCAATAGCGAATTTGTCAATGCCAATGGTGTTCAAGTGGTGCTCCAGTTGTTTTGGGATTGCACCCAAGGAGCCTATCGCTATTGGTACTACCCTTGCTTGCTTTTGCCACAGTCTTTCTATTTCTATTTGTAGGTCTTTGTATTTTGTTATCTTCTCCAGTTCTTTCTCTTCTATTCTGCTGTCTCCAGGCATTGCCACGTCCACTATCCAGACTTTTTTGTCTTTCTTATCGACAATTGTTAAGTCTGGGGTGTTATTATTATTATTATAAAATAATTTCGCTCACAGAGCTACATCTACAAAACCGGATTAAAAACCATTCTGTCTTAGGAAAAGACGGCTGTGAAAACCAGGATAGGATAATGAAAGTTTAAAAGGGGGGGAGGGAGGGAGCCTGCGTGCACCTCCAGGACCCCCCCAAGCAGGATCAACCAAGCCGGGGGTCTTCAACCTCTCAGCAAGACCACCCAGCAGAGGGTCCTTGCAAGACGATTTACGGACATGGGGGTCAAAATCCTGACCTGTGCATACACAACATGTGGTCTGGGTGTGAAGCCTAGGGGACGGGGCAGTGGGGGGGGTCTTTGGGGTATTTTAAGACCCACCAGATTGAAAGCCCTCTCCTCTTCCAGGCTCAGGAGCTGTTTAGGGCTGGCTAAGTTTTCCCCTTCGAAGATCCAGGCCTTTCAAAAGCTTCCGTAGGTTTTGCCCACCGCACCCCCCCCAAGGACCCCCCCCATTCATTCCCCAAACGAACCCACCCACCCCTCCCACTGAAGGCAGCCAGGCCTGGTGGGATTTTGGCCTTTGTGGGGAGAGAAAGAAACAGAGGAAACCGCTGCTAAAGTCAAAGACTGGCTAGCAAGAACAAAGGTGACATTCAACTTTAAACCTTAAAATGGATTTTTTTTCCATCCTGGTTTTCGTGGCCGTTGTTGTTGTTGTTGTTAATTGCGAAGTCGTGTCCGACCCATCGCGACCCCATGGACAACGTCCCTCCAGGCCTTCCTGTCCTCTACCATCTTCTGGAGTCCATTGAAGCTCACGCCTGCTGCTTCAGTGACTCCATCCAGCCACCTCCTTCTCTGTCGTCCCCTTCTTCTCTTGCCCTCCATCTTTCCCAGCATCAGGCTCTTCTCCAGGGAGTCCTTCCTTCTCATTAGGTGGCCAAAGTACTTGAGTTTCCATTTCAGGATCTGGCCTTCTAAAGAGCAGTCGGGGTTGATCTCCTCTAGGACTGACCAGTTGGATCGCCTTGCAGTCCAGGGGACTCGCAGGAGTCTTCTCCAGCACCAGAGTTCAAAGCCCTCAATTCTTTGGCACTCAGCCTTTCTTAGGGTCCAACTTTCACAGCCGTACATTGCAACTGGAAAACCAGTTGAGTATGCGTACTTTTGTTGGCAGGGTGATGTCTCTGCTTTTTAGTGTGCTGTCTAGATTTGCCATAGCTTTCCTCCCCAGGAGCAAGCGTCTTCTAATTTCGTGGCCGAGATACCCCCAAATCTCCCTGGCTCCCCAATATTCACAGCCACCCCATTTTCCTCCCCAGTAGGGGCAGAACAAGGACATCTGTGTGGCCAGAGTCAAAGCAGCATGGAGCAATCCAAACATCTCTCTCTCTCTCACACACACACACACACACAACCCCCCCCCCAGAATTGGTGTGTCTTTCATTTTTACGGGGAAAAATATTTACAAGGCGTCAGGGAGTGGGATGACGCAGCCTCTGAAGAATGCTGGAAGGCAGCTGAACGGGAGCAGCTTCAAATACTGGATTCATTCACCCAGGGGGTGGGTGGGGGTCTCCCCCCCACCGGCCCAGAGACACCAGACCAAAGAAAGCAGGGGGGGCTGCGAGAGGAGAGAGGTTAGGGGGCTTTCCTGGTTCTGTGGGGTCCTTGGTGCTCTCCGAGTTTGGTTTGGTGTCTCCAGAAGTTTCCTCACCCAACTAGGTAACGTCATCAATGGGAGGAGGAGGCAGAGGAGGGTGGGGTCCTTGGTGCTCTGAACTGGATTGTTTCCTTGCGGACGTTTCATGATCCAACTAGGGGACACCATCAGTAATAGAAGGGAGTGGGGTTGCAGAGAGGAGGAGGAGAACTGTGGGATCAGCTCTCTAAGGCTGGTGGCTTTCTTGCAGACATTTCATGACCCAACTAGGTAACATCATCAGCGCTAGAAGGAAGAGGGGTTTGCAGAGAGGAGGGAGTGGAGGTGGAGGAGGTGGAGGAGGAGGACTGTGGGGTCCTTGGTGCTCTCTGAGCTTGCTTGTTTTCTTGCAGATATTTCATGACCCAACTAGGTAACATCATCAGTGCTAGAAGGGAGTGAGGTTTGTGGAGAGGAGGAGGAGGAGGAGGGGAGGGGGAGGAGGAAGGAGGAGAAGGAGGACTGTGGAGTCCTTGGTGCTCTCTGAGCTGGGTGGTTTTCTTGCAGACGTTTCATGACCCAACTAGGTAACATCATCAGTGCTAGAAGAGAGTGAGGTTTGTAGAGAGGAGGAGGAGGAGGAGGAGGAGGAGGAGGAGGACTGTGGAGTCCTTGGTGCTCTCTGAACTTGATTGTTTTCTTGTGGACATTTCATGACCCAACTAGGTAACGTCACCAGTACTAAATGTCTGTGGAGGTTCTCAGTCCTCCAGGGCACGGTTCTGCTTTTCCAAAAGGCAACTGGACTTTGTTTTTTTTCCCTTGAAGATGTTTAGCTTCTCATCCAAGAAGCTCCTTCAGTTCTGAAATCCTTAAACAGAACAGAACAGAATAAAACAACCAAGAGAGGTGGAAGGGACCTTGAAGGTCTTCTAGTCCAACCCCCTGCTTAAGGCCAGAGACCCTATACCATTCCAGACAAACAGTTGTCCAATCTCTTCTTACAGGCCTCCAGTGATGGAGCAGCCACAACCTCTGGTGGCAAGTTGTTCCACTGGTTGATTTTCCTCACTGTCAGGGAAATTTCTCCTTAATTCCAGCTTGCTTCTCTCCTTCATCAGTTTCCATCTGTTGCTTCTTTTCCTACTTTCTGATACTTTGGAGAATAATTGACATACACACCCCCTCTTCTTTGTGGCAGCCCCTCAGAACAACAGAATAACAGAGTTGGAAGGGACCTTGGAGGTCATCTAGTCCAACTCCCTGCTCAGGCAGGAAATCCTAGACCATTTCAGACAAATGGCTGTCCAGTCTCTTCTTAAAAACCTCCAGTGTTGGAGCCTTCACAGTTTCTGGAGGCAGGTTGTTCCACTGGTTAATTGTTCTCACTGTCAGGAAGTTTCTCCTTAGTTACAGGTTGCTTCTCTCCTTGATTAGTTTCCATCCGTTGCTTCTTGTCCTGCCTTCAGGGGCTTTGGAGAAGAGCTTGACTCCCTCTTCTTTGGGGCAGCCCCTGAGATACTGGAATGCTGCTATCCTGTCCCCCCCTCATCCTTCTCTTCATTAAACTAGATATACCCAATTCCAGCAACCGTTCCTTGTATGTTTTAGCCTCCAGTCCCCTGATCGTCTTTGTTGCTTTTCTCTGTACTTTTTCTAGAGTCTCAACATCTTTTTTACATCGTGGTGACCAAAACTGGATGCAATCCCACAACAACTGGAGCACCACTTGAACACCATCATCGGCATTGACAAATTCGCCATTAGTCAATTGCAAAAGGCGGCCTTACTAGGAACTGCTTCCATCCTGCGACAAGATCTGTAATACCATCAAACATCCACATCTGCCTATCCCAGGTCCTGGGTAAGAACTCGATAGGTAGACAAAAATGCCAGATCCAGTCTGAACATCTGGCTGACTGTGTGATGATCAATAATAATAGTAAAGTTGGAAGGGACCTTGGAGGTCATCTAGTCCAACTCCCTGCTCAGGCAGGAAACCCTATACCATTTCAGACAAATGGCTATCCAGTCTCTTCTTAAAAACCTCCAGTGTTGGAGCATTCACCACTTCTGGAGGCAGGTTGTTCCACTGGTTAATTGTTCTAACTGTCAGGAAATTTCTCCTTAGTTCTAGGTTGCTTCTCTCCTTGATGAGTTCCATCCGTTGTTTCTTGTCCGGCCTTCAGGTGTTTCTTCCAAGTACCTGAAGCCTCTGAACTCCTTGGTCACCCACAGCTGCCTCTTTGCTCACTTTGTGACCCAGAGTGGAGGGCACTGACACAGGCAAGCCAGTCCAATTTTTTTCCAGCCCTTGTTAGCAAACGACAACACTTTTTTCTTCCAGACGTTGCTCGGTTGCAGAATCACAACTTCCAGACTGCTCATTCATTGCACTCATGTCTACTTATTCTCTCTCGTTCCCAAAGCAGAAGCACAAAAAAATTCCAGCTTTTGTGATACACTCCAGCATAGCTGCAAGGATGGATCAGCACAGCTGCAAGGCTGGTTACAGTGATTGACAATGGCTGCCTCCTAAAGACCCTCTGACAGGAGTCCTCCAACTTGGCAGCTTTAAGACTTGTGGACTTCAACTCCCAGAATTCCTCAGCCAGCAAAGTTGGAGGTTTACAGAACCAGGTGTGGGTCTCTCTAACCCCCTCCCTTAACGTAGCCAGGCCAGCAATACCCACACATGTTTGCGATATACTCTCTTATAATCCCTTCCTCTGCAATCACTTTAGGACAGGGGTTTTCAAACTTGGCCCTTTTATGACTTGCGGGCTTCAACTCCCAAAATTCTTCAGTCAGCCTAATTTACTCTCTTATAATCCCTTCCTCTGCAATCACTTTAGGACAGGGGTCTTCAAACTTGGCCCTTTTATGACTTGCGGGCTTCAACTCCCAAAATTCTCCAGTCAACCTAGCTTACTCTCTTATAATCCCTTCCTCTGCAATCACTTTAAGACAGGGGTGTTCAAACTTGGCCCTTTTGTGACTTGCAGGCTTCAACTCCCAAAATCCTCCAGTCAGCCTAGCTTACTCTCTTATAATCCCTTCCTCTGCAATCACTTTAGGACAGGGGTCTTCAAACTTGGCCCTTTTGTGACTTGCGGGCTTCAACTCCCAAAATTCTCCAGTCAGCCTAGCTTACTCTCTTATAATCCCTTCCTCTGCAATCATTTTAGGACAGAGGTCTTCAAGCTTGGCCCGGCTGAGGAATTCTGGGAGTTGAAGTCCACAAGTGTTAAAGCTGCCAAGTTGGAAGACCCCTGCCCTCTGAGGTTTACCGAACCAGGGGTGGGTCTCTCGAACCCCCTCCCTTAACGTAGCCAGGCCAGCAATACCCACACATGTTTGCGATATTGTCAAGGTCAGCAACCACACTCTAATGCTGAACAGCTGGGCACAAAAGGCTCTGTGTAAGGATGGTATTTTTTTTTCCCCTGCTTCCCCAAACCGGAGAGAGAAAAAAAAAGGGGGGGGGAACAGCATTCCAGATAAAGATGGTTCTTTTTTCCCTAAAAGTCCCTTTTCCGATACCAGAGAAGAACTTCATTCATGGAGTGAATATAAACTATTACACACAGCCTAATTAGTATAAAGTAATGCAATACAACTGCTAGGAGAATGGAGTCCTTTTTCAAATCTCAGAATTTCAGCCACGAATGTAGCATTTATTATTAAAATATGACTAAACTGTCTTTTAAAGACAGGTTTCTAAGGCCACAAACCTATAAGGAATCCCAGTAAATACAGTGAAACTTATTTCTAGATAATCTTCTGCTAAGCCATACATAATTGTTTTAAAAAATAACAATATCCTATGAATTCAAGTTGTTGCTGTACTGTCATAAAGATAGCATGTTGCAGGGTCTTTGGTGGTCTCTGAGCTTGGTTGTTTTCTTGCAGACATTTCATTACCAAACTAGATAACTTCAAAAAAAATAGTCTCAGAATATCGGAATAACACAGTTGGAAGGGACCTTGAAGGTCTTCTAGTGTCCAATCTCCTGTGGATTTATTGAGGAAAGATAGGACAAATAAAATAAGTGTTAAAGTTAAGTTAAAGTAGAAGAAATAGACCAGTTGCTGGATTTTTATTGATAAAATCAAAATTCGTCCCTTTGGGGGGGGGGTTAGAAGGGAAAGACGTGGGGTTCAGTTTTATTCTTCGGAGGGAAATGCAGGGGGGGGGGAAATGAAAATTGCAGGATGGGGAGGGAAGAACGGGGATTTCACTCAGGCTTCAGAAATTTTATTTTTCACCAGAACTTGCAAGCCACAAGACGGGGCAGTGGCCACCGTCCAGGGCAGATTTCCAAGAAAATGAGGCAGATTCTTGGAGAAGGTCAGGAGCTGCCTAGACAGGAGGGTCATTTTGGGGGGGGGGGGCAATGAGAAGTGAGAGGGAGGGAAAGGAGAGGGGAAGGGGATGGAGAAAGGGAGGGAGGAGGGCAGTGGAAAGGGAGGAAGAGAGGGAGGGAGGAGGGAAGGAAAGAGGGAAAAAGGAAACGGAAAAGAGAATGTGGGAGGGAGGGGAGGAGGGAGGCAGGAAAAGGAAGAGGGGAAGGGAAGAGAAAGGGATGAAGGGAGGGAGGGGCAGGAGAAAGGGAAAAAAGGAGGGAGGGAGGGAGGAGAGAAGAAAGTAAAGGAAGTAAGGGAAATGGGGATGAAGAAAGGGAGGGAGAGGGCAGGACAACGGGGAAAAAAGAAAAAGGGAGGCGAGGAGGAGAGAAGGAACGACAGGAAGGAAGGGAAAGGGGTGAAGAAAGGAAGGGAGGAGGGTAAGAAAAAGGGAAAAAGAAAAAAGGAGGAAGGAAGAAGGAAGAAGGAAGAAGAGAAGGAAGGATGGAAAAAGAAAAAGAAAGGGAGAATGTGAAAGGGAGGGAGGGAAGGCCCTGTGAATTTCTTGGCTGCCTCTTGCAGGGCGCAGAAGGTGGACCAAGGAATCCCCTGGTTTGACCCTGCTCCAGGACCCTCTCAAACTCCCCCCCTACACACACACACACACACACACACACACACACACCTTATTTCCCTAGAGGATCTCTTGACACGACTCGGATTTATTTATTTTATTTATTTATTTTCAAATATTTATATGCCGCCCAATCCCAAAGGACTCAGGTGGACCCTTGACCTGGATCCCTCCTGGGAAAACCAAGCGTTGCCTGATCCGAAAGTGATGTCAGTTGAGGGTGCTGGTGTTGGGGTCTCCTTCCCTGCTACAACTGCTTAGACAGGGGGAAGGGTCTCCAAGCTTGGGCATTTTTAAGACTTGGACTTCAACTTCAAGCTTGGACTTCCAACTCCCAGAAGTTGTTGAAGGAAAAGTTTTCATTGTGGTTCAGTCTAAGCCGAGAATAAACAACATGGCGACTGCTTTAGAAAGAAGGTTGCAGTTTAGTGAAGAGGAGAGCCAGACGGGAAGATGGCTCTGGAAGAAAAGAGAGCGAGAGCACATGTAGGGAGTGGGGTTTTATACCCTCTGGAGCCTTTTGTTTGGAGTTGTTCCCGTGGCATGAACTTTGACAAGTGTGCCTTTCTGGTATTCTGATGGTGGTGGGTTAATCCTATGATGTCCCAAGGGTCATATCCTGCTTCCCTGGGGCTGGGGCTGATGATTGTTGGATTTTTTGGGTGTTGATTCTAGGGATCTTTCTTCCTAATCCCAGTTTCCTGATTCCAGTCTTTCTGACGAGATGATCACATCTGCAATTCTGCAGACCTGGTTTCTGTTTGGGACAGAGAGACTTGGGGGGGGGGGTTGGTTTCTGCTTTTAAAATCCTTTAGGGATTTTATTCCTTTAGGGTAGGGCTAGGCAACCTTGGCTCTTTTATGACTCGTGGACTTCAACTCCCAGAATTCTTGAGCCAGCCATGCTGAGGGAAAGGGAGAGGTTTCCAAACTGAGCCAGGCTGGCTCAGGAATTCTGGGAGTTGAAGTCCACGAGTCGTGAAGGGGCCATAGTTCCCCCATGCTGGCTGAGGAATTCTGGGAGTTGAAGTCCGCAAGTCATAAAAGAGCCAAGGTTGCCTAGCCCTGCTTTAGGGAAATATATTCTGCCTTTTAAATATTTCCAAAAATATTTCTTTTAAATATTTCCAAAAATATTTCTTTCTCTGGGGGGGGGGGGGCTGACTTCCCACAAAGTCCACCAGTCTTAAAGGGCTCAAGCTGAAAGGTGGACTCCCACCAGCTCAAAGAAACTCTTTGGATTCAACAACAGAGTGTATTTTTGTCACGGGGTAAACTGAGGACAAATCCCAGATGCCAAAAGCGGCTTCCTTTCCACCCGAAAAGGTGTGTTTTGGGGGGAACAGAATTCAGCCCCCTCCCCTTTGACTGCTCCCCGAAACCACAAATTCCTGTTTGTTTTTCCAGGCGCCAAATGACGGATAAAGGAGCCCTTTTTACTCAAGAGCAGAACAGCTGGATCTGGAAGCGAGCGCAGCCTGTCCTCCAGGGAAACGGAACGCGGGAAGTCCTCGGCTTACGACCACAACTCCGCCCAAAATTTCCCCTGCTAAGAGAGAGACATTTGTCAAGTGAATTTTGTCCCATTTGACCTTTCTCGTCACGGTCGTTAAGCGAATCACTGCAGTTGTTAAGTGAGTCACACGGTCGTTAAGTGAATCTGGCTTCCCCCCCATTGACTGGACTTGTCAGAAGGTCACAAAAGTGGGATCACCTGACCCCAGGGACACAGCAACCGTCAAAAGTACGAGTCAGCTGCCAGGCGTGTGAATTTTGATCATGTGACCATGGGGAGGCTGCAATGGTCGTAAGTGTGAAAAACGGTCCTAAGTTACTTTTTTCAGTAACATTGTAACTTTGAACGGTAATAGAACAGAACAGAACAGAACAGAATAGAACAGAATAGAATATGAATAGAGTAGAGTAGAGTAGAATAGAATAGAACAGAATAGAATAGAACAAAACAGAACATAATAATAATAATAAAGTTGGAAGGGACCTTGAAAGTCATTGAGTCCAACCCCCTGCTCAGGCAGGAAACCCTATACCATGTCACACAAATGGTCCAGTCTCTTCTTAAGAACTTCCAGTGTTGGAGCATTCACCGCTTCTGGAGGCAGGCGGTTCCACTGGTTAATTGTTCTCACTGTCAGGAAGTTTCTCCTTAGTTCTAGGTTGCTTCTCTCCTTGATTAGTTTCCATCTGTTGCTTCTTGTCCTGCCTTCTTCAGGTGCTCTGGAGAATAGCTTGACTTCCTCTTCTTTGGGGCAGCCCCTGAGATATTGGAACACTGCTATCATGTCCCCCCTTGTCCTTCTCTTCGTTAAACTAGACATACCCAATTCCAGCAACCGTTCCTTATATGTTTTAGCCTCCAATCCCCTGATCCTCTTTGTTGCTCTTCTCTGCACTCTTTCTAGACTCTCAACATCTTGTTTACATCGTAGTGACCAAAACTGGATGCCGTATTTCAAGTGTGGCCTTAACAAGGCATTGTAAAGTGCTATTAATGCTTCACGTGATATGTAGAGTAGAGTAGAAAAAGAATAGAATAGAGTAGAACAGAATAGAATAGAGAAAAGGAATAGAATAGAATAGAATAGAAATGAGTAGAGTAGAGTAAAGTAGAATAGAATAGAACAGAATAGAAAAGAAGAGTTGGAAGGCACCTTGGAGGTCATCTAGTCCAACCCCCTGCTCAGGCAGGAAACCTAATATCTATCTATCTATCTATCTATCTATCTATCTATCTATCTATCTATCTATCTATCTATCTATCTATCATCTATCTATCATGTGATCAAAATTCAGGCACTTGGCCACTGAGTCATATTTATGACGGTCGCAGTGTCCGAGGATCACACAATCTCCTTTTGCGACCTTCTGACAATGGGGAAGCCAGATTCACTTCACAGCCATATTACTAAGTTAAGAACTGCGGTGATTCTCTTCACGACTTCAGCAAGCAAGGTCGTAAAATGGGGCAAAACTCACTTAAAACTCTCTCACCTAGCAGCAGAAATGTTGGACTCCATTGGCGTCGTAAACCGAGGACTGCCTGTACTGGGGGTCTTGCTCTTCTGAAGTTCCCCTTCTCTGAAGGAGGAACGTGTGTCTGGGACTTTAATTCAGTTTCATTCCGAATAACTAGAATTTCCCAGGACTGGAATGTGGAGAATGTAAACAGGCCACTGTCCTCAGACAGATGACTCTGGGAAGACGGATTTCCACGCGGAGAATGTGGGAAGAGAACTCGGCAGATTCATACACTGCCCGGAGTGCATAAATGAATCAGGTGGCTTCATAAATAAAGTAGGTCTTTGGTTGTTCGGGTTTTCTCCCGCGTAAAATTGGAAGTGTCTTGGCGACGTTTCGACGAAATCCCAGGCTGGTGTTTTCAGCTTCGTGCTTCGTGCTGCTCGAAGCACGAAGCTGAAAACACCAGCCTGAAGATGACGAATGGGACTTCGTCGAAATGTCGAAACGTCGCCAAGACACTTCCAATTTTACGCGGGAGAAAACCCGAACAACCAAAGACCTACATACAAACACCCACGAAAACCTCAGAAAACATATATATATTGGGTAGGGTAAAACCTCAGAAAACATATATATATATATATATATATATATATATATATATATATATATATATATATATATATATATATATATATATATATATATATATATATAATTAGGTTTTACAAGGATAAGGAAAGGATGGGATCAGCATGGGTATTGGGTAGGGTTCGGGAATGGGATTAGGGTAAAAAGAGAATGAATATTCAATATTACATGTACTGACAGCCGCGAGAATAGCACTTGACCAATTCTGGAAAAATGAAAATCTACCATCTGACCAGATTATAATTACAAAAATTTTAGAATGTGCAGAAATGGAGAGATTAACTTTAGAGATTAAAGAGAAAGAAGACTCCGTTTATTTTAAAACATAGGGAAAATTTTTATCAATGGCTAGCAGCACGATCTAGCACAGTGGTTCTCAACCTGTGGGTCGGGACCCCATTTGGGGTCGAACGGCCATTTCACGGGGGTCGCCAAACAACGCAGTCCGCCATTTTTTCCCCCCTTTTCCTTAGCTGTGCTCCTCCCTTTTATTCTATTGGCTTTTGAAAGCCAATAGAATAGACTCTCTTGAATAGAGTCTAATTCTATTGGCTTTCCAAAGCCAATAGGAATTGTCCAGGTGTCTCTGCCCTGCTGAGCCCGCCAAAAGTCCCATTCTGCAAACGGTGCTGCACCAGTTGAGTAGTCCTCGACTTACGACCGGTTGAGTAGTCCTCGACTTACGACCAGTTGGGGGTCACGGCATTAAAAGGGTTGAGAACCACTGATCTAGCGAGAAAGGATTGTGAAGTTTAATAGGATGAATGACATCTACGGACTAGCTATTATTTTCATGATTACCACTATTGTTATTGATTATGGTTACTTACCATTACATTAATTACTGTTATTTAATATTTGTATCTGGACGACAATCTGCTTGCTAAAGCGTGGAATTATTGTTGGGGGCAACCCCAGTTTTGTACCTACCCTTACCCTAATCCCCCTCATCCAGATGTTAGAATAATAAACCTCCAGCTCTAGTCAGCCCAGGCAGTCGAAATCCTCAACTCAATCAGAGTTTGCTGAAAGGAGATCTGGGTCTGCCTTGATTCAGGTTACGGAGCGATCTCAGTAAAAGCTCTTTTGGTCTTTTGGGTGGATCACTCAGTCCGGCCTATCTGGTGGGGCTGACCTCTGGATTCGGATTCTGAAGTTCACGTGAAGTGATGGTATCGCTCTCTACTGCACTGGTGGTGGTGGGGGGAACGCTTGGACTTTTGCCTCCAGTTCTGGTCAAACACGATACAAAAAAGATGCTTGGTAAGGCCACACTTGGAATACGGCATCCAGTTTTGGTCGCCATGATACAAAAAAGATGCTGAGATTCTGGAAAGAGTGCAGAGAAGAGCAACAAAGAGGATCAGGGGGGCTGGGGGCTCAAACAAATGGAGAACCGTTGTAGGAATTAGGTATGTCTAGTTTAACGAAGAGAAGGACCAGGGGTGACATGACAGCATCTTGCAAGATTTGAGAGGCTGCCACAAAGAAGAGGGGGTGAATGCTTCAATAGTTGTAAGTGTGAAAAACGGTGAATAGAATAGAATGGAATAGAATAGAATAGAATAGATTTTGGAAAATAATAATAATAGAATAGAATAGAATAGAATAGAATAGAATAGAATAGAATAGAATAGAATAGAGCTGGAAGGAACCTTAGAGGTCTTCTAGTCCAGCCCCCCGCTCAAACAGGAGAACCTGTACCATCTCAGACAGGTGATTGTCCAGTCTCTTCTTAAAAACCTCCAGGCATGGAGCGCCCACGATTTCTGGTGGCAAGCTGTTCCACTGGTTAATTGCCCTCACTATCAGGAAGTTCCTCCTTAATTCCAGGTTGCTTCTCTCCTTGATCAGTTTCCACCCATTGTTAAGTCATACTGTAAGTCACTTCTTTTCAGTGCTGTTATAACTCTGAACGGTCACTAAATGAACCGTTGCAAGTTGAGCTCTGCCTGTCCTGAAATTCAGCCCCCCAACTTAGTTTTTATCAGGAGGGCTTAACTTCTTATTCAGCCTTTCTAAGTAACGCTGGGGCTGGCGGGCCCATCGGGTTTGATCAAGGCAGCCCGCGGGAGAATTAGGCTTCTGTGGAACCTTGTTTATAAAATAATTTGCCTTTTGCAGCTGGCTTGGATCAGCCGGGCCTTCTCCTGATCATTTGAACAGGAGCTGCCTGAGCAGGTTTGTGTGTTTTCCCTAGCACAACTCCACATGCATCGCTGCCTTTGAAAGCAGCCGATAAAAAAGGACACGTTGCAGCGTTTGCAATTCAGGTAGCATCAATGGCTGCGGGCGCCTGGATTCTCTGTGCGCCCGTTCTTGAACACAGCTCTCAGATCTCTTCTGCCTTAGAGTTTTCCCCTGCAGTAGGAAAACCAGTGGAGGGATTACTCCTTCCCTTCCTTCCTTCCTTCCTTCCTTCCTTCCTTCGTTCCTTCCTTTCTTCCTTCGTTCCTTCCTTCCTTTCCTCCTTCCTTCTTCCTCCCTCCTTCTCATTCCCATATCATTCCTGCCTCCCTCCCTCCCCTCTTTTCTATCTTCCTTCCTTTCTCTTCTTTCCTTCCTTCCTCCCTCTCTCCCTTTTACTTTCCTTCCTTTCTCCTTCCTTCCTTCCTCTCATTCCCCTCTCATTCCTCCCTCCTTCCCTCTCTTCTAGCTTCCCTCCTCTTCTTTTCTTGCTTCTTTCCTTCCTTCCTCCCTCTCTTTTACTTTCCTTCCTCTTTCTCCTTCCTTCCTTCCTTCCTTCCTTCAACTCTCCTTCTCTCCTCTCCCATCTCTCCTTCCTTCCTTCCTTCCTTCCCTCCCTCTCTTCTAGCTTCCCTCCTTTTCTTGCTTCTTTCCTTCCTTCCTCCCTCTCTTTTACTCTCCTTCCTTCCTTCCTTCCTTCAACCCTCCTTCTCTCCTCTCCCGTCTCTCCTTCCTTCCTTCCTTCCTTCCTTCCTTCCTCCCTCCCTCCTTCTCTCCTCTCCTTCCTTCCTCCCTCCCTCCTTCTCTCCTCTCCCGTCTCTCCTTCCTTCCTTCCTTCCTTCCTTCCTTCCTTCCTTCCTTCCTTCCTTCCTTTCCTCCTTCCTTCTTCCTCCCTCCTTCTCATTCCCATATCATTCCTGCCTCCCTCCCTCCCCTCTTTTCTATCTTCCTTCCTTTCTCTTCTTTCCTTGCTTCTTTCCTTCCTTCCTCCCTCTCTCCCTTTTACTTTCCTTCCTTTCTCCTTCCTTCCTTCCTCTCATTCCCCTCTCATTCCTCCCTCCTTCCCTCTCTTCTAGCTTCCCTCCTCTTCTTTTCTTGCTTCTTTCCTTCCTTCCTCCCTCTCTTTTACTTTCCTTCCTCTTTCTCCTTCCTTCCTTCCTTCCTTCCTTCCTTCAACTCTCCTTCTCTCCTCTCCCATCTCTCCTTCCTTCCTTCCTTCCTTCCCTCCCTCTCTTCTAGCTTCCCTCCTTCTTTTCTTGCTTCTTTCCTTCCTTCCTCCCTCTCTTTTACTCTCCTTCCTTCAACCCTCCTTCTCTCCTCTCCCGTCTCTCCTTCCTTCCTTCCTTCCTTCCTTCCTTCCTTCCTTCCTTCCTTCCTTCCTCCCTCCCTCCCTCCATCCCTCCTTCTCTCCTCTCCTTCCTTCCTCCCTCCCTCCTTCTCTCCTCTCCCGTCTCTCCTTCCTTCCTTCCTTCCTTCCTTCCTTCCTTCTTTCCTTCCTTCCTTCCTTCCCACTCTTCTTCTCATTCCCATTTCATTCCTTCCTCTCTCCCCTCTCTTCTTTCTTCCTTTCTCTTCTTTCCTTCTTCCCTCCCTCCCTTCTACTTTCCTTCCTCCCTGCTTCTCCCCTCTCTTCTATCTCCCTCCGTCTCTCTCTCTCCTCCTCTCTCCTCTCTTATCATACCTTCCCCTCTCTCCCTCCCTCAAATCGTGCTGCTGAAAGTGCAGTTCCCTCTCTCGGCCTCTGCTCACCCAGATCCAAAAGGACCCCAGCACCAAGAACACGTCTCTTCACCTTGCACCAATTAGAACAGGGGTCTTCAAACGTGGCCCTTGGCGCACGCCTGGCCGAGGAATTCTGGGAGCTGAAGTCCACAAGTCATCAAAGGGCCAAGTTTGAAGAGCCCTGAATTAGAGGACATATATGGTGTCACTGCACAACTCTGAGCAGCTGAATAACAGAACTGGAAGGGACCTCGGAGGTCTTCTAGTCCAACCCCCTGCTCAAGCAGGAGCCCCTAGATCCTTTCAGACAAATGCTTGTCCAACCTCTTTTCAAATGTCCTGGGATGTGCAGCCTCCAAACCTGAAATAAAATAAATATTTTCTGCTATGAGAAGAAGACTATCTCAGCTGACAGCCTTTCCTCCCGCTCTGGAGATTTATGGCACGGATGTAGCATTGAGCTTAATTTATGGGGCGGATATTCCTCAAAAGCCAGGGAGGAGAATTAAAGAACACCTGTTCCTTACAAGTATTAGATTCTGCAGTGGGGGTGGGCAGAATAGTGGGTGGGGAAAGAGAGAGAGAGAGAGAGAGAGAGGATTGTTAGTGAAAACCATTAAGCAGAATAACAAAATTGAAGGGACCTTGGAGGTCATCTAGTCCAACTCCCTGCTCAGGCAGGAAACCCTATACCATTTCAGACAAATGGCTGTCCAGTCTCTTCTTAAAAACGTCCAGTGTTGGAGCATTCACAACTTCTTGAGGCAAGGAGTTCCACTAGTTAATTTTTCTCACTATTAGGAAGTTTCTCCTTGATTCCAGATTGCTTCTCTCCTTGATGAGTTTCCATCCGTTGCTTCTTAATAACAACAACAACAACAACAATAATAACAGCAATAATAAAGTTGGAAGGGACCTTGGAGGTCATCTAGTCCAACTCCCTCCTCAGGCAGGAAACCCTACACCATTTCAGACAAATGGCTGTCCAGTCTCTTCTTAAAAATTTCCAGGGTTGGAGCATTCACAACTTCTTGAGGCAGGTTGTTCCCCTGGTTAATTGTTCTAACTGTCAGGAAGTTTCTCCTTAGTACCAGGTTGCTTCTCTCCTTGATGAGTTTCCATCCGTTGCTTCTTGTCCTGCCTTCAGGCACTTTGGAGAATAGCTTGACTCCCTCTTCTTTGGGGCAGCCCCTGAGATACTGGAAGGCTGCTATCCTGTCCCCCCTCGTCCTTCCCTTCATTAAACTAGACATCCCCTACTCCAGCAACCCTTCCTTACATGTTTTAGCCTCCAGTCCCCTAATCCTCTTCGTTGATCTTCTCTGCACTCTTTCCAGAGTCTCAACATCTTTTTTACATCATGGTGACCAGTGCTTTTTTTCTAAAAAAAAAAAAATGTGCTGGAACTCACACATGTCATACAACCCGCCTTGCCTACCCTACAAGGTTCCATCCAAAAAAGGTGCCGGAACTCCGTTCTGGGTGTTTTATGAGAAAAAAAGTCCTGGTGGTGACCAAAACTGGATGCCGTATTCCAGGTGTGGCCTTACCAAGGCCTTGTAAAGTGATATTAACACCTCACGCCATCTTGATGCTCTCCCTCTATTAATGCAGCCTCTGACTGTACAGCTTCAGGATGGGCTCGGATGCAGCTAAAAAGCCAATATTTCTAGCAGATGTTTCTCCAAACCGTCCCAGCTGGGTGGACATGGATCTTCTCCTCTGCAACCTCCTTCAGTCCTGCGTTTCAAACAACAGCTTGGAAAAATTTTGCTTTGGGCCTCTTCAGAGGCCTCTCCTGAGCAGAACCGAGGGTCTTCCACACCTCCCTCCACCCCAGAAATAAATCATAAAAGTCTTGGACGCAAAAAGGAAGGCATCTGAGAGACATCAAGCCTCCTCAGCCAGCCACAGACACATTGACAGTCACGTTAGACTTCTCCGTTTCAACCTCTGCGGAGTCCAAACTGCCAAGGAATTACGTAGGATGGGATCCAGCTGGCCTTTTCCCGTCTTTTACAAACGGTTTTCCTCTCTAGTTTTCCAACTTGGAGGAATTAATCAGGAGGACCATGCTGGCTTCTTTCTCTCCTTTCCTCGCCCTTCCCTTCTCAAAAGCGAGGCCTGTCTGCTCCGTGCTTTTTTGGTCAGAAAAAAAGGTGCCAGAAGTCACATTTTGTTCATCTTTTATTTAAAAAAAATTATATATTCAGTTCTTAGCAGGACCGGTGGTTGAGAAGTCATTAGTCATTTTTTTCCCCCATTTTTAAATTTGGAGTCACACTTTTACCCTAAAAATTTAAAAAAGATTTTCAATTCACCAACAATTTTTAAAAGAAAGTATTTACCTTTCGCACAGTGAGAACAATTAACCAGTGGAACCACCTGCCTCCAGAAGCGGTGAATGCTCCAACACTGGAAGTTTTTAAGAAGAGACTGGACAGCCATTTGTCCGAAATGGTATAGGGTCTCCTGCCTGAGCAGGGGGTTGGACTTGATGACCTTCAAGGTCCCTTCCAACTTTATTATTATTGTTGTTGTTGTTGTTGTTGTTATTACTTAGTCAATCACTGTACACACACCCACACATGTCAGTTGTGTAACGAAACATAACGGTTTCCACCCGCAGTAAGCACTCAGCGCACGACCACAAAACCAATCACAAGCCGAATAGTGCCACAAGCTGAGCAGCGCCATCACAACCAGCGCGGGCGAAGTACGCATGCATTGGACTCAACACACAAGCAGCCTGCATTTAATGATTTTGCCACCAACCTGCTATGATCAACAGGGCGATTCAAGTCCACGTGGACCAAACCTCAAATTTTCAAAAGTTCCTTTTAAAACTTGGAAAATCTGTTAAAAAAAAGGTGCTGGAACTCCGTTCCGGTGTGTTCTATGACAAAAAAAGCACTGTGTCTGCTAATAATTACTGAGGATACATATACAAGTAGCCCTTGACTTCGTTTAGTGACCGTTCAAAGTCACAACGGCCATTCTTCACACTTAATGACCATCGCGGCATCGCTGTGGGTCACGTGATCCAAATTCGGACGCTTGGCCACTGACTCGTATTTTTATGACGGTCGCAGCATCCCGGGTGGGGGCATCATGTGATCCCCTTTTGCAACCTTCAGATAAGCAAAGTCCGTGGGAAAGCCAGATTCACTTAGCGACCGTGTGACTAAGTTAACCAGTACAATGATTCACCTAACAACTGTAGCAAGGAAGGTCGTAAAATGGGGCAGAACCCACTTCGCAGCTGTCTTGCTTAGCAATAGAAATTTTGGGGTCAGTTGTGGTCATGAGGACTGCCTGCAACTAACAAGAGTTAGTTAAAACAGGAGTCTTCAAACTTGGCCCTTTTATGACTTGTGGACTTCAACTCCCAGAATTCCTCAGCCAGCATGGGGGAACTATGGCCCCTTCATGACTCGCGGACTTCAACTCCCAGAATTCCTCAGCCAGCATGGGGGAACTATGGCCCCTTCATGACTTGCGGACTTCAACTCCCAGAATTCCTGAGCCAGCGTGGGGGAACTATGGCCCCTTCATGACTGGTGGACTTCAACTCCCAGAATTCCTCAGCCAGCATGGGGGAACTATGGCCCCTTCATGACTTGCGGACTTCAACTCCCAGAATTCCTCAGCCAGCATGGGTAAGGTGACCAACTGTTTTACAATGAGGAGGACACAAATAAATTGAAGAAAAAAAGTGAGTCTAATGCGTGCGTGTGTGCCGTGTCGTGTTTCGGTAAGAAGTAAACAAAGCCACTTGTGTGGCACACTGGCTCAGGAATTCTGGGAGTTGAAGTTCGCGAGTCATGAAGGGGCCACAGTTCCCCCATACTGGCTGAGGAATTCTGGGAGTTGAAGTCTGCAAGTCATAAAAGAGCCACGTTTGAAGACCCCTGGCTTAAAACTAGCCCAGCTTCGGCTGTTGTATAAATGCAGCCTTCAAGTTGGTAATTAACTTGATTTGGAGATTGTGTAAACACAGCTGGAGTGTACACTTCTGGAGACAGATGATGGTCATGTAACCACGGGGTTGCAAAAAGGGGAATCACAGGGTCGCATGACCCGGGGGGGTACGGCAACCGTCATAAATATGGAACCCAGCACTTTTGATTACGTGACTATGGAGATGCTGCAGCGGTCGTAAGTCTGAAAAAAAAACCCGGTACAAAGTCTCTTTTTACAGTGCCATTGTAACTTTAAACGGTCACTAAATGAACTGTTGTAAGTCGGATTTTAATAATGATAATGATAATAATAGCCTACAGCCGCCCCAGGGATCTCCCTGTGGTCTCTCCTACACCAACTCCTATCTCTGATTAACTGTAGGGATCAAATGGCAAACAATCAATCAGACTAGAGCTGGAAGGGACCTTGGAGGTCTTCTAGTCCAACCCCCTGCTCACGCAGTAGACCTGGCCTAGATCATTTCAATCTATATATCTGTCTGTCTGTCTATCTGTCTATCTATCAATCAACTGTACAAGTGGAAGGGACCTTAGAGGTCCTCAAGTCTAACCCCCTGCTCAAGGAGGAGACCCTGGACCATTTCTAGCTGTCTGTCTATCTATCTATCCACCCGTCAGTCTATCTGTCTATCTATCTATCTGTCAATCAATCAATCAATCAATCAAACAGAATAGAGCTGGAAGGGACCTTCGAGGTCCTCTAGTCTAACCTCCTGCTCAAGGAGGAGACCCTGGACCATTTCTAGCTGTCTGTCTATCTATCTATCCATCCGTCAGTCTATCTGTCTATCTATCTATCTATCTATCTGTCAATCAATCAATCAAACAAACAAGCAGAATAGAGCTGGAAGGGACATTGGAGGTCCTCTAGTCGAACCCCCTGCTCAAGGAGGAGACCTTGGACCATTTCTATCTGGCCATCCATCCGTCTGTCTGTCTGTCTGTCTTTCTGTCTATCTGTCAATCAATCAATCATACAGAATAGAGCTGGAAGGGACCCTGGAGGTCCTCTAGTCGAACCCCCTACTTAAGGAGGAGACCCTGGACCATTTCTATTTGTCTGTCTGTCCGTCCGCTGTCTGTCTATCTGTCAATCAATCATACAGAATAGAGCCGGAAGGGACCCTGGAGGTCGTCTAGTCGAATCCCCTGCTCAAGGAAGGAGACCCGCCCGCACCCTTCGAGGCAAGGGGCTGCCCAGCCTCCCTCTTCTTCAAAACCTCCAGGTCTGCCGCGCGGGGATTCCCCCTCCTTCGCCCTCCAGCGCCTGAGAAGCGCCTCTCTTCTCCCGTCGGGCTCTGGAAGCGATTCCCCCGCCGGCCGCCAAGCGCCGTCCGGGGCGCAGGGTCGGCGATCCCTGCCGATCCCTCGGGATCCTTCCCGATCGGGGCTCCGGGCTGAAGGGGCGGGCCAGGGGAGGAGAGAAGCGACGCCCGGATGGCCCGATCCTCGGCCGGCCGCTAGTCCTCCGGCAGAGCCCAGCCGAGCGGGCGAAGGACCTGGAGCGGCGGCGGCGGCGGCGGCGGCGCCTCTTCCTCCGCCTCCTGCCCGGGCAGCGGCTGCCAGAGCCGCCGGGGAAGCGCGCCCGGCTCGCCCCGCTCCCGGCCGGCACCTGCCCGGGATGGCCGCGGGGCTCCGGCCGCTGCTGCTGCTGCTGCTGCTGGTGCCGGTGGCGCCGGGCTTCGAGGCGCTCTACGCGGCCGGGCTGGCGGCGCACGAGCGCGGGGACTTCGCGGGCGCGGCGCGCGGGCTGGAGCGGGCGCTGAGCGCGGAGCGGCGGCTGCGGGAGCGGCGGGCGGGCTGCGGGCTGCGCTGCCGCCGCGAGGAGCCGCTGGAGCCCGGCGGCCGCGACCCGCTGCCCTCGGCCGGCGCCCTCCTCCGCCGCGCCCGCTGCCTCCGCGCCTGCCTCGGCCCCGACGCCGCCGCCGCCGCCGCCGCCGGCCAGGAGGTGCGCGCCGACTTCCAGCGCCGCCTGCCCTACAGCTACCTGCAGCGCGCCTACCTCCAGGTGAGCCTCGCGAACGGCTGGGCGCGTTGGTGCCTTTCCTTGCTTTTCCTTCCTTCCTTCCTGGGTGGGTTTCTTTGGCGCGTTTCTTTCTTTCGCTGGAGCGCGACGGGAGGGGGCTGGACTAGAAGACCTCCGAGGTCCCTTCCAACTCTGTTATTCTGAGCGGGGGGGGGGTTCGTCTAGAAGACCTCGGAGGTCCCTTCCATCTCTTGTGTTCTGTTATTCTGCGCAGGGGGGTTGGTCTCTAAGGTGACTTCCGACTCTGTTGTTCTGAGCAAGGGGCTGGACTAGAAGACCTCTAAGGTCCCTTCCGTTATTCTGTTATTCTGAGCAGGGGGCTGGACTAGAAGACCTCCAAGGTCCCTTTCAATTCTTATTCTGTTATTCTGAGCAGGGGGCTGGACTAGAAGACCTCTAAGGTCACTTCCAATTCTTATTCTGTTGTTCTGAGCAGGGGGGCTGGACTAGAAGACCTCTAAGGTCCCTTTCAATTCTTATTCTGTTATTCTGAGCAGTGGGCTGGACTAGAAGACCTCTAAGATCCATTCCAACTCTGTTATTCTGTTATTCTGAGCAGGGGGCTGGACTAGAAGACCTCCAAGGTCCCTTTCAATTCTTATTCTGTTATTCTGAGCAGTGGGCTGGACTAGAAGACCTCTAAGACCCCTTCCAACTCTGTTATTCTGAGCAGGGGGCTGGACTAGAAGACCTCCAAGGTCCCTTTCAATTCTTATTCTGTTATTCTGAGCAGGGGGTTCGTCTAGAAGACCTCCAAGGTCCCTTCCGTTATTCTGTTATTCTATTATTCTGAGCAGGGGGCTGGACTAGAATCACTTAACAACCGTGTTACTAACTTAAAAATTGTGGTGATTCATTTAACAACGGTTGCAAGAAAGGCCGTAAAACGGGGCAAAACACACCGAGGACTGCCTGTATTAATTTATTAATTATGTAAGGTAGTTTTTTTCTTTTATTGAGCACATTCAGTCATTTATTTATTTATTTATAATATCTGTTTATTTGTTGTTTAGGATATTTTATTTATTTGGCGGATTTCTTTAGCAAATTCACTGGTTTACTGATTTAGCACATCTATTTCTCTGTTATTTAGCAC
Organism: Crotalus adamanteus; assembly: GCA_039797435.1. Lineage (NCBI taxonomy): Eukaryota > Metazoa > Chordata > Lepidosauria > Squamata > Viperidae > Crotalus > Crotalus adamanteus. The sequence continues at coordinate 104,371,067 of CM077922.1, read as the reverse complement.
GCTTGCTGATCTAGCACCTCTTCGTTTATTTTAACAAATTTTATTGGTTTAGCAAATTTATTTGGCAAACTTACGTATGTGTGTGTTTTTTAGTTTATTTAGCATATTTATTTATGTATATGTAACTAATTTATATGCCGCCCTTCCTGCTATCCCAAAGAGACAGCAGAGGTGGGGGGCGGAGCTTGGAGGAAGGGTCACGGAATGCAGTGGGGGGGTGGGGAGGTCAGGCAAGGTAGCCCATCCAGGTGGTGCAACTCCAGGGAGAAATTCCTCAGAATTCCCAGAATTCCTCAGCCAGCCTTCATTTACTCTCTTGTAATCACTTCCTCTGCAATCTCTCCGCTTTAGTAGGAGGTAAAAAAACAACAACCCAGGCATGGCTGGCTGAGGAACTGTGGGAGTTGAAGTCCACAAGTTTTCAAATGGCCAAGTTCGAAGACCCCTGCTGTAGAGAGACAGGAGATGGGAGGGCAACCCCTGCAGATATAGAGAAGGTGGTGTAAATCTTGTCTGGTTGGGAACTGGCTGAGTGGGGGCCCTGACTGAGTACCTTAGGCCTCTGATGGGTGAGTGGGGGGGCGCTGTTTTCCCACCTTGCAAGGTTGTCTTTTAAGCGCGACAGGGCTAATGCACGTTTTTGCAGAATTTGCTGGAGGTGCATAAAATGTTGCATCTGCAATTGCAAAATGCCTCTTTTCATTATGTCATCCTGGGTGTCTTTGCAAGCCAAGGCCAACCGTTTGCCCCCCCCCCCAAGGTGGAATTTCTTTTAATACCGTTGCACATGTCGAATGAAAAGACTGTTTTCCATTTAGACCAGTGGTTCTCAACCTGTGGGTCAGGACCCCATTTGGGGTCAAACGACCATTTCACGGGGGTCGCCAAACAACACAGTCCGCCATTTTTTCCCCCCTTTTCCTTAGCTGTGCTACTCCCTTTTATTCTATTGGCTTTTGAAAGCCAATAGAAGAGACTCTCTTGAATAGAGTCTAATTCTATTGGCTTTTGAAAGCCAATAGGAATTGTCCAGGCTGTCTCTGCCCTGCTGAGCCCGCCAAAGTCCCATTCTGCAAACGGTGCTGCACCAGTTGAGTAGTCCTCGACTTACGACCGGTTGGGGGTCGCAGCATTAAAAAGTTTGAGAACCACTGATTTAGACGGTCGATTCCAACTTCATGAGGTCTAGAAAACCTTCCCAACTGGCCAAATTCCGAGGTTCCTGAACGCAGCCTTTTTATTTTTCTAGCTGTCGCTTTTGGGGTGGGCAAATTGGTCATGTTGCATTTTGATCCGGTCCTGGTTTTGCTTTTTGTTTTGTCTTCCTCTTTTCAGCCATGTCTCTCTCTTTTTTTTGCTCTTCTCTTACCTTCATTCCTCAGTCTCCTGTCAATGTTCGTCTCAGATCCGAGTGGGGCTTGAATGCGAAGTCTGCGTGGCTGGGCTGTTGCAGTCCTGATAGAAAAGAATATTTGAAGTTCAGGGTTGAACTGTGGGGTCCCTGGTGCATCTCAGAGCTGGGTGATTTCCCTGCAGATATTTCATGACCCATATAGGGAACATCATCAGTGCTAGAAGGGGGGGAGGTTTGTGGAGAGGAGGAAGAGGAGGAGGAGGAAGAGGAGGAGGTGGAGGGCTGTGGGATTCTTGATGCTTTCCGAGCTGGGTTGTTCTCTTGCAGACATTTCATGATCCAACTAGTAACATCACTGCACTGATGATGTTACCTAGTTTGGTAATGAAACATCTGCAAGAAATGAGGTGACCTTGTGAGAAAACCACCAAGCATAGAGAGCAACAAGGAGCACATAGTTCTCCCCCCCTCCTCCTCCTCCTCCTCCTCCTTTCTTGGTGTCATTTTTGTCTAATTTGGCACTTTGGGGTGCTGCTGGTTATTATATTATTATTGTTATAATTATCCTGGGGATGTTTGTACATTGATGGGTGTCGTTTTTCTCTTTCGAGAGTGGTGCATCGGAATTTCATTTTGATGTGTGCCACAGTGTATGCAAGAAAAGGACAATAAAGATTATTCAATTCAATTCCTTCTCCACTCCGCAAACCCCATGCCCTTCTAGCACTGATGATGTTCCCTAGTTTGGGTCATGAAACGTCTGCAAGAAAACCACCCAGCTCAGAGAGCACCAAGGACCCCACAGTCCTCCTCCACCTCCTCGTCCTCTTCTTCCTTCCTTCCTTCCTTCCTTCCTTCCTTCCTTCCTTCCTTCCTTCCTTCCTTCCTTCCTTCCTTCCTTCCTTCCTTCCTTTTAGCGCTGATGATGTTACCTAGTTTGGGTCATGAAATGTCTGCAAGAAAACCACCCAACTCAGAGAGCACCCAGGACCCCACAGTCATTCTCCTCCTCCTCCTCCTCCATCTCCTCCTCTTCCTCTTCCTCCTCCTCCTCCTCCTCCTCCTCCTCCTCCTCCTCCCTTCTAGCACTGATGATGTTACCTAGTTTGGGTCATGAAACGTCTGCAAGAAAACCACCCAACCCAGAGAGCACCAAGGACCCCATCATTTTTTTCCTCCTCCTCCTCCTCCTCCTCCTCCTCCTTCCTTCCTTCCTTCCTTCCTTCCTTCCTTCCTTCCTTCCTTCCTTCCTTCCTTCCTTCCTTCCTTCTAGCGCTGGTGATGTTACCTAGTTTGGGTTATGAAATGTCTGCAAGAAAACCACCCAGTTCAGAGAGCACCAAGGACCCCACAGTCCTCCTCCTCCTCCTCCTCCTCACGCTGATGATGTTACCTAGTTTGGGTCATGAAATGTCTGCAAGAAAACCACCCAGCTCAGAGAGCACCAAAGACTCCACAATTTTGCAATCCTCACCCAGCCAAAGTGCAGCGTCTGGTTAGGTGCGTCTAGTCGCTTCCTGAAGACTCCTGCAAGTCCCCTGGACTGCAAGGCGTTCAAACCGGTCAGTCCTAGAAGAGATCAACCCCGACTGCTCTTTAGAAGGCCACATCCTGAAGCTGAAACTCAAGTCCTTTGGCCACCTAATGAGAAGAAGGAAGGACTCCCTGGAGAAGAGCCTGATGCTGGGGAAGATGGAGGGCAAGAGAAGAAGGGGACGACGGAGAAGGAGGTGGCTGGATGGAGTCCCTGAAGCAGGAGGTCTGAACTTAAATGGACTCCAGAAGATGGTAGAGGACAGGAAGACCTGGAGGAACCTTGTCCATGGGGTCGCGATGGGTCGGACACGACTTCGCAATTAACAACAACAACAGGTCGCTTCCTGGAAGACAGGAAGCAGCTTTCCGTTCCCTTCACATGGTCCAGTGTGGGTTGCCCCTCCTGCCCACTCGAATGAAGGGGAGAATGCGTCAAAGAACGAGGACACAGCAAAAAATAGGGAGCTTTTGCAAATTAAAGATCTGGGCAGAACGGTGCAAAGACATGGGTCCTGCTCAGGACCAGAATTTGCTCTCCGGACCCTGTGCTCGGGGACGGAAACAGGGTGGATCCCTTGGTATGTTCCAGAAAAGCACAAGAGACTGCCTCTGGCACATCAGCTCCCCTCCCAAGGTCTGATTAGCCAACAGGAATAAGGGGCAACCCCCCCACACCCAGGCGTCAGTAGGCACTCGGCCAAGGACAGACAACAACTCTGGATTTGTCATGGGAAAGTTGAACGGTCCCTCCACAGCTGTCCCACTGGAGTTTCCTTTACTCAGTTCCTCCAGGCCTGGCTGGGATGTTTCTCTTGAACCAAGCACTTCCTGACATTGTATAGAAAAGAGGTTGAGACTTTGGGGAAAGTGTAAAAGAAGAGCAACTGAGATGATTAAAGGCCTGGAGACCAGAACAGTGGTGGCAGGATTTGCGTACGGCTAGTCTGGAGTAAAGAAGGAGCAAGGGTGACGTGATGGCAGTCTTCCAGTCTCTGAGGGTCTGCCCCAAAGAAGAGGGAGTCAAGCTATCCTCCAAAGCCCCTGAAGGCAGGACGAGAAGCAACGGATGGAAATCAAGGAGATTTCTTGACATCAAGGGATTTCTTGACAGTTAGGACAATCGATCAGTGGAACAGCTTGCCTTTAGAAGTTGTGGGTGCTCCATTAGCAGAGTTTTTTAAGAAGAGGCTGGACAGCCATTTGTCCGAAATGGGATAGGGCAGTGATGGCGAACCTTTTAAAGACCGAGTGCCCAAACTGCATCCCAAAACCCACTTATGCATCGTTGGGTGCTGGGTGGGCGTGGCCCATTGGGTGGGCGTAGCTTCGGTGGTAACGGCAGACTGGGTGGGACTAAAAAGTTCAATCAATCAATTCCAACTTTGCAAGATCTTTTTTTTCCCCCCAGAAGTTGAAATTGATTGATTGATTGAAACTTCTTTTTTTTTTTTTTGCACACGCCTAGGACTGAGGCGATGGTGTGTGTGACCACAGAGGGGGCTCTGAGTGCCACAGGTTCGCCACCACAGGTTTAGGGTTTCCTGCCTGAATGGGGTTGGACTAGAAGACCTCCAAGATCCCTTCCAGCTCTATTCTATTCTATTCTATTCTATTCTATTCTATTCTATTCTATTCTATTCTATTCTAATTCTATATTCTATTCCATTCTGTTCTGTTCTACATTCCATTCCATTCATTTCATATTCTATTCTATTCTATTCTATTCTATTCTATTCTGTTCTGTTCTGTTCTATTCAAATTCTACATTCTATTCTATATTCCATTCCATTCCGTTCCCTATTCTATTCTATTCTATTCTATTCTATTCTATTCTAATTCTAATTCTAATTCTAATTCTATATTCTATTCTATATTCTATTCTATATTCCATTCTATTCCGTTCCATTCTACATTGCATTCCAGTCTATTCATTCTGAATTCTATTCTATTCTATTCTATTCTATTCTATTCTATTCTATTCTATTCTATTCTATTCTATTCTATTCTATTCTATTCTAATTCTATATTCTATTCCGTTCTGTTCTGTTCTACATTCCATTCCATTCCATTCATTTCATATTCTATTCTATTCTATTCTGTTCTGTTCTGTTCTGTTCTGTTCTGTTCTATTCAAATTCTACATTCTATTCTATATTCCATTCCATTCCGTTCCGTTCATTCCCTATTCTATTCTATTCTATTCTATTCTATTCTATTCTATTCTATTCTATTCTATTCTATTCTATTCTATTCTATTCTATTCTAATTCTATATTCTATTCTATATTCTATTCTATATTCCATTCTATTCCGTTCCATTCTACATTGCATTCCAGTCTATTCATTCTGAATTCTATTCTATTCTATTCTATTCTATTCTATTCTATTCTATTCTATTCTATTCTATTCTAGCAACAGCAGCAAATTTCAGTGAAATTTCCAAGCTGTCTACTAGATGGGACATTCATAACTGCAACATCTCTTTGCATTTCGTGAAAATTCAGCACAGGGCTTCCTGGAGGCTTTTAAAATTACAGGTTAACATGGGTCCCCCCCCCCCTTCGGTTCCTGGCCTGTTGTTCCCCATTGAAGGCTGTGCTTCGACAGCTACGGCTATGGAAAACAAGTAATTGTCTGTCTTTTACAGAATTTATGTAATTCACTGGCAATTGTTCTTCAGTAATTATACGCAGGCCGTAGGCTGTAGAAGAATGAAAGGGAGAAAATTTCTGGCTGTTCCCCAGCTTAGCCCAAGAGTGACTGCAGCTCTCAGCCTGGGATAATAAATAGCAGGGTGTTCTGGAAAGTTAAAATTAAATACGGGACAGAAATAAAACCGGGAGGACGTCACACCCTTGCTGGAGGCATCTGCTCGGCTGGTATGTCAAAAATGAGTGTCCTCCGTTTCTTCTTTCCAGCCCCAAATGGCCCCCTAAGGTGAAAAATAAAGGGTCCTTTGCAAATAACCATATGTGAACTTTGCTTTCCAAATGCCCAGACATCTGGATTCCTAAAAGGCTGGGCTGGTCCAAGGGATTTGGGAAAATTCCTGCTCCTGTCTCTGCTTCTTTCTCTTCCATGGGAAACTAACCGGGAGCAGCAGCAAATTAGCCAGCGCACACACACACACACACAAACACACACACCAATTACTGCGCATGGGGTGGCTGTCTGGAGTGAATGAAACTGTGGGCCCAGCAGCAACTGGAGCCTTTGGGAGTGTTTCATTTATAAAATATCTCTCTCTCTCTCTCTCTCTCTCCCTCCCCCCCCCCTCTCTCTCTGCAGTCCTGCTGAGAGATGAGTGTTGAGTGGACAGAGAGGGCAAAGGTGAGACTTGGCTTTGGTCTGCCTTCTTTTTAGGGCCTGAGTCTGTTTTTAATCTCCCTGGCAAGTTAATGAAAGAGGGGAGGGGGTGGGTGGGATGGATGGATGGACAGATAGACAGAATGGATGGGTAGGATGGAGAGAAAGAGTGGATGGATGGATGGATAGATGGATGGATGTAGAGTCAGGTAAATTGATGGATTGAGACGATAGATAGATAGATAGATAGATAGATAGATAGATAGATAGATAGATAGATAGATAGATAGATAGATAGATAGATAGATAGATATAGGTGGGTGGGTGGGTAGGTAGGTAGGTAGATGATAGATAGATAGATAGATAGATAGATAGATAGATAGATAGATAGATAGATAGATAGATAGATGAAAGGAAGGAAGGAAGGAAGGAAGGAAAAGAAAGAAAGAGAAAGAGAAAAAAAGAAAGAAAGAAAGAGAAAGAAAGAAAGAAAGAGAAAGAAAGAGTCGTGGAAAAACCCAATGAAAAAGACGAAAGACAGCAACACAACAACAATCATTCTTCCTTTAAGATTCAGAGGTTTATTTTGCTAATAATTTGGAACGTAGCAAGCATAATAACACAACGTCGCTTAGATTAATAACCCATTGCAATGAGAACATGTGGCATAGCAGATTCCAAAAGGACAGCTATGGGCCAATGGCCAATCAATCAGGTCCAGACCCAACTCTTTATGCCCTTTCCCATCCTAAGACTGTAGTCAGATAGTCTGCTGACTTTTGCTGAACGTAACTTTCCACATATACCGGTGTACACTGGAACCCGCATCCATTAGCTACTTTCGGTTCCTCTTTTCCCACGATTACAATACCCGTGTTCCAAATATACATAGAACTGCCTACTTTGCAATTTCATATTGCACAAAGCTCAGCAGATTACAAATAGTCCTTATTGAGAAATAGCATAAAGTTCAAGTTAAAGCTTCAAATCACTTCTGTGAGGGCCTATTTCAGGTTTGTTCTAGCCCTATCATATTACATGAGAAGGGGGCTGTATTTTCATCTCCCACGAAAAAAAGAAAGAAAGAAAGAAAGAAAGAAAAGAAAGAAAGAAAGAAAGAAAGAAAGAAAGGATAGATATGATCAAGAGAGGATGGATGGATGGATGGATAGATTGGTAACATAAATTAGATAGATGGTTGAAAGAAACAAGAAAGAAAAAAAGAAAGAAAGAAAGGAAGGAAGAAAGAAAGAAAGAGAAAGAAACAATGGATAGATATGATCAAGAGAAGATGGATGGATGGATAGATTGGTAACATAATTAGATAGATGGTTGAAAGAAAAAAAGGAAGGAAGGAAGGCAGGAAGGAAGGAAGGAAAGAAAGAAAGAAAGAAAGAAAGAAAGAAAGAAAGAAAGAAACAATGGATAGATATGATCAAGAGAGGATGGATGGATGGATGGATAGATTGGTAACATAAATTAGATAGATGGTTGAAAGAAAAAAAGAAGGAAGGAAGGAAAGGAAGGAAGGAAGGAAGATGGACAGACAGAAACAATAGATAGATATGATCAAGAGAGGATGGATGGATAGATTGACAACATAAATTAGATGGTTGAAAAAAAAGAAGAAGGAAGGAAAGAAAGAAAGAAAGAAAGAAAGAAAGAAAGAAAGAAAGAAAGAAAGATGGACAGACAGAAACAATGGATAGCTATGATCAAGAGAAGATGGATGGATGGATTGGTAACATAAATTACATAGATGGTTGAAAGAAAAAAAGGAAAGAAAGAAAGAAAGAGAACAAGAAAGAAAGAGAAAGAAAGAAAGAAAAAGAAAGAAAGAAAGAAAGAAAGAGAAAGAAAGAAAGAAAGAAAGAAAGAAAGAAAGAAAGAAAGAAAGAAAGAAAGAAAGAAAGAAAGAAAGAAAGAAAGGATAGGCAAAAATAATGGATGGATATGATGGAAAGAGATGGAAGCGAAGCTCCGGCCTGAGGCAAAATGAAAGAGGCAAGAAGGGAAACAGGTCTGCATCTGCCAATACATCTGCCAATCCTCACTTTATGATCCTTCACTTAGTGACGGTTCGAAATCTCAACAGCACTGGAAAAAAAGCGACTTACGATCGTTTTCCACACTTAGGGCCACTGTAGCTTCTCTCAGGTCACGTGATCAAAATTCGGACACTTGGCAACTGACTCGTATTTACGACAGTCGCTGTGTCCCCGGGGATGTATGTGTGTTACGTGATCCCCTTTTGCGACCTTCTGACAAGCGAAGTCAATGGGAGGGAGCCAGATTCGCTTAACGGCCGTGTGGCTTACTTAACACCTGCAGCGATTCACTTAACAACTGGGGCAAGGAAGGTCGTATAATGGGTCAAACAACCGTCTCGCTTAGCAACTCAAATTTTGGCCTCAACTGTGGCCGTTAAGACAAGGATTGTCTCCATATTGTGGTGATTTATTGACTGGTAAACGAGTGTCCATTGTTAAGCATAATACAGGTAGTCCTTGAGTTATGACCAAAACGGAGCCTGCCCATAACGGTCATAAAATGGGTCAGTCATGTGACGGGACCTGATCCTTATAACGTTTTTTTGTGGCAGTTGTTAAGGGTGGTTGTAAAACAAACCGCTTGTGCCTGCGGTTAAGTAAAACCAACTTGTTTTATGACTGCCACTTTCATTTTGTGACCGTGGCGGAAAATGTCCTTCAAAATCCGAAATAAGTTCTGGGGGTTTTTGGGGGGCAAAATCATATTCAAACAAGGTCATGTGACTCTGCAAATGTCCGCAAAGGCAGCCATGTTGCTCGAAGCCCGGTCATGTGACCACCAGGGGGAGGAGCAACCATCAGACCTATGGATCCAGTTCGTAGGTTGGAACGGTCACTGAATGATGTGTCGTAAGTCGAGGACCGCCCTGTACATTATCTTATAATAATAATAATAAAGTTGGAAGGGTCCTTGGAGGTCATCTAGTCCAACCCCCTGCTCAAGCAGGAGAACCTATACTGTCTCAGACAAGTGACTGTCTAGTCTCATAATAATATTTTTATTATTATTATTATTATTATTATTATTATTAATAATAATAATAATAATAATAATAAAGGGACCTTGGAAAGGACCTTGGAGGTCATCTAGTCCAACCCCCTGCTCAGGTAGGAAATCATATACCATTTCGGATTGTCCAGTCTCTTCTTAAAAACTTCCAGGGCTATTTTCTCTTATTTTCTCATTTTCTTTTCCGTTTGAGTTTGGAGTCTTTTGTGATTTCTGTTCTTTTTTTGGGTGGAGTTTCCATTATTATTATTATTATTATTATTATTATTATTATTATTATTATTATTATTATTATTAGTTTAAAGATGGTTTTTGCTAACTGTGTCCGTAAAAAACCCTAAACGACAACCAGAAAGGCAGCATTTTCATTCTCTTTGGCACAGTAGGAAAACTATCAGGCTCAAGAAATCTGATAATTATACATTACGTTGGATACTCAGCCGTTGTTGACATTCTTTCCTCCCGACTCTGGGGTTTTGCTTTAATTTTTTTTTATTTTTTTTTTTGAACAAGGCCTCCTTATCAGACGTTGCTGGGTTCTTTATGTTCAAGATTCAGGCGCCTCCGAGGAGGAGAGGCTGGGTGATAAGATTTATATATTTTTCTTTTCGGAGAGGAGATGAAAAGGCCAAGGAAAGTTTTCCCTCCTTCAGTTCTGCTTTGTGTCAATAAAAGGACAAAACTCCCGTTTCAAGTGGCTTGGCCTCGGTTCAGACGAAAGTTAAAGTTAGTTTTTCGAGTTGCCCAACAGAAGTTAAAAAGCCTTCACAGACCTTGGAAGCACCTCGGCACTCAGTCTTCTTCTAAATCAGGAGGCCCCAACCGTGGCCACTTTAAGAGCTGGGGGCTTAGCTCCCAGAATTCCCCACCAGCTTTATTAAATTACATTTATATGCTGCTCATCCATCCATCCAGCATTTCTCTCCCCATCATATCCATCCATTGTTTCCGTCTGTCTGTCTGTCTGTCTGTCTGTCTGTCTGTCTCTATCTATCTATCTATCTATCTATCTATCTATCTATCTATCTATCTATCTATCTATCTGTTTCTATCCATCCATCCATCGTATCCATCCATTGTTTCCATCTATCTATCTGTCTGTCTGTCTGTCTATCTATCTATCTATCTATCTATCTATCTATCTATCTATCTATCTATCTATCTGTTTCTATCCATCCATCCATCCATTGTATCCATTCATTGTTTCTGTCTGTCTGTCTATCTATCTCTATCCATCCATCATTTTTCTCTCCATTGTATACATCCATTGTTTCCATCTGTCTGTCTGTCTGTCTGTCTGTCTGTCTATCTATCTATCTATCTATCTATCTATCTATCTATCTATCTATCTATCTATCTATCTATCTATTTCTATCCATCCATCCCTCACTTTTCCCCCCATCGTATCCATCCATTGTTTCCGTCTGTCTGTCTGTCTTTTATCTATCTATCTATCTATCTATCTATCTATCTATCTATCTATCTATCTATCTATCTATCTTCTATCCATCCATCCATCATTTTTCTCTCCACAGTATCCATCCATTGTTTCCGTCTTTCTCTATCTATCTATCTATCTATCTATCTATCTATCTATCTATCTATCTATCTAGCTATTTCTATCCATCCATCCATCACTTTTCTCTCCATTGTATCCATCCATTGTTTCTGTCTGTCTGTCTATCTATTTTTCATCTGTCTGTCTGTCTCTCTCTCTCATACATATCTCTATATTTGTATCTATCACTTGTCATCTTTATCCATCCATCCATCCATCCCAGCTTTACTCCAGTGTGAATCTTTCCTAGTTACAATTATATTGTTAATCTCTTTGCATCCTGTTTGATTTTGTTTGTTGGTCGCCGAACAATCTTTGTGTCAAAAGGCCTGGCATAAAAACCAGAAAAGAGCTGAGCCTCCCGCTTCCGCCCAGGGAGAGCCTGGGAATAAGATATCTGCAGACTGAATTTCTTTGCAATTGGCAAACGAATGCCCGGTCTTCAGGGACCGTCTTTTTCTACAAGCTTTGATTTCTCTGCAAAACATAACATTGGAAAAATAACTTGTCCCAGAGAGTGAATTTATATGTGGACTTATTTTCAAAACTCTGGACCCCTGCTATTTTAATCAGCACGCTTTGTTTTCCACGGCTGTTTCCAAAACTCTTCTGTCTTGGGTGAGTTTCAAAAATGCTGTGCAAAGGTCTTTGAAGACTTCTGGCTTTTAAAAAAAGCTGACACAAAAACTCCATCCCAGAGATGACTTCAGCTGGCTCCTGGTTCACACGTGCAGAGGTTTATTTATTCCCGGGCTACTCCAGAGGTGCTTAAGTTACATCAGTGTTTCTGAAGCTCAGCCACTTGAAGGCATGTGGACTCCAACTCCCAGAATTCCTTTGGATGCGTATCCCCGTTGTAGTCTGCTTAGTCTCTTGTAATCCCTTCCTCTGCAATCTCTCTGCTCTAGGGAAGGGGGGATGGAAAAACAGGCTTGGTTGGATGGGGAATTCTGGGAGTTGAAGCCTGTTCTTCCTTCCTTCCTTCCTTCCTTCCTTCCTTCCTTCCTTCCTTCCTTCCTTCCTTCCCGCCTTCCTTTCTTCCTTCCCTCCCTCCCTTCTTCCTTCCTTCCTTCCCTTCCTCCCTCCTTCCTTCCTTACTCCCTCCCTCCCTCCCTTCTTCCTTCCTTTCTTTTTTCTTCCTTCCTTCCTCCCTTCCTCCTTCCTTTCTTCTTTCCTCCCTCCCTCCTTCCTTCCTCCCTCACTCCCTTCTTCCTTTCTTCCCTCCTTCCTTCCCTCCCTCCCCCTTCTACCTTCCTTCCTTACTCCCTCACTCCCTTCTTCCTTCCTTCCCTTCTTTCTTCCTCCCTCCCTCCCTCCTTTCTTCTTTCCTTCCTTTCTTCCTCCTTCCTTCCTTCCTTCCCTCCTTCCTTTCTTCCTTCCCTCCCTCCCTTCTTCCTTCCTTCCTTACTCCCTCCCTCCCTCCCTTCTTCCTTCCTTTCTTTTTTTCTTCCTTCCTCCCTCCCTCCCTCCTTCCTTTCTTCTTTCCTTCCTCCCTCCCTCCTTCCTTCCTCCCTCACTCCCTTCTTCCTTCCTTCCCTCCTTCCTTCCCTCCCTCCCCCCTTCTACCTTCCTTCCTTACTCCCTCACTCCCTTCTTCCTTCCTTCCCTCCTTCCTTCCCTCCTTTCTTCCTCCCTCCCTCCCTCCTTTCTTCTTTCCTTCCTTTCTTCCTTCCTTTCCTCCTTCTTGTATCTTTTCTTCCTTTCCCTTCATTTTCATTCTCATCTCTCTTTCTCCCTCTCCTTTCTCCCTCCCTCTCCTCCCTCCCTCCCTCCAGGTAGGACCGTAGGAGAACGTGACTGCCCACTGTCATGAACAGATCGCTGGGGGTGCTTAATCCAAGGGCGGGGTGGGGGCTTTTGCAAGGGATATGCAAAGCCTGAAATAAAAATAAAAAGAAGCATTGGCCACAACTGTTTCCGACTTAGAAAGAGAATCCAGATTCTGGCAAACACCGAAGCGGGGAGAGGAAGTGGCCTTGGCACGGGAAGCATGTGGGGAAGCGCTGAATGGCTGCGGTTTGGGCTTTCCAGGGACACGGGGAGCCGGCCAGACCAGTGTGTCCCCCGCATCTTAGAGCAGTGTTTTTCAGCTTGGACAACTTGAAGATGGGCGGACTTCCCATCTCCCAGAATTCCCTAGCCAGCATTAAAACTTCCTGACAGTGAGAACAATTAACCAGTGGAACAACCCGCCTCCAGAAGTGGTGAATGCTCCAATACTGGAAGGAGCTGTCCCAAAAAAGAGGCAGTCAAGCTATTCTCCAAAGCGCCTGAAGGCAGGACAAGAAGCAACTGGTGGAAACTCATCAAGGAGAGAAGCAACCTGGAACTAAGGAGAAACTTCCTGACAGTCAGAACAATCAACCAGTGGAACCACCTGCCTCCAGAAGTGGTGAATGCTCTAACACTGGAAGTTTTTAAGAAGGGACTGGACAGCCATTGGTCTGAAATGGTGTAGGGTTTCCTGCCTGAACAGGGGGTTGAGCTAGATGCCCTCCAAGGTCCCTTCCGACTTTATTATTATTATTAAAATCAAAGATCTAAGTGTCTCCCGTCCCCAAAAAGATGCAGCTCAATTTTGGGGGACTTTTCCTGACTTACAAACGAAAAGGAGAGCCAGCCTGGTGGGATTCAACCAAACTGCATAGGCAGGGAATAAGCATCCCTCTGCAAGGGAACTCGGCATGGATTAAGAATCCATCCTCGGCATAGAATCAAGATCACGTGAAGTGTTAATGCCAATTTACAAGGCCTTGGTAAGGCCACACTTGGAATACTGCATCCAGTTTTGGTCACCACAATGTAAAACAAGATATTGAGACTCTAGAAAGAGTCCAGAGAAGAGCAACAAAGATGATTAGGGGACTGGAGGCTAAAACATATAAGGAACGGTTGCTGGAATTGGGGATGTCTAGTTTAATGAAGAGAAGGACAAGGTGATAGCAGTGTTCCAATATCTCAGGGGCTGCCCCAAAGAAGAGGGAGTCAAGCTATTCTCCAAAGCGCCTGAAGGCAGGACAAGAAGCAATGGATGGAAACTGACCAAGGAGAGAAGCAGCCTAGAACTAAGGAGAAAACTTCCTGACAGTGAGGACGATTAATTAGTGGAACCGTCTGCCTCCAGAAGCTGTGGGTGCTCCAACACTGGAAGTTTTTAAGAAGAGACTGGACAGCCATTTGTCCGAAATGGGATAGGGTTTCCTGCCTGAGCAGGGGGGTTGGACTAGATGACCTCCAAGGTCCCTTCCAACTTATTATTATTATTATAAGGGGTTAGTCTGGAATTCAGCCCGCCTAGGAGAAGATAACTATGCACCTTCTTTCTATCTGGTTCTGTTCACCTACTCCGAACCCCATCATTGGCTCATCTCCTCGGTTGGTTGAGTGTACCGAAGCTTCTGGTGCTCTCTGAATTGGTGGTTTTCCTGAAGACGTTTCATGAACCAATTGAGTATTGTCATCAGTGTGATGGAGGGTGGGGTTTCCTAGCAGGCAAAGCTGCTGTTAAGCTGTTTGTGAACATGGCAGCTCAGCTTCCAGGCTGGAAACCCTCTTAAAGAGACAAGTCCTTTAAAAAGGTATAGGGTGTGATATGGTACAGGGTTTCCTGCCTGAGCAGGGGTTGGACTAGATGACCTCCAAGGTCCCTTTCCTATTCTATTCTATTCTATTCTATTCCTTATTACTCTACTCTACTATATTATATTATATTATATTCCTTATTCTACTCTACTTCTATTCTATTCTATTCTATTCTATTCTGCTCTGCTCTGCTCTGCTCTGCTCTGCTCTGCTCTATTCTATTCTATTCTATTCTATTCTATTCTATTCTATTCTATTCTATATTCTATTTTCTATTCTATTCTATTCTATCTATTCTATATTCTATTCCTTATTCTACTCTACTCTACTCTATTCTATTCCTTATTCTACTCTATTCTACTCTATTCTATTCCTTATTCCACTCTATTCTACTGTATATTCTATTCTATTCCTTATTCTATTCTACTCTACTCTACTTTACTGTACTCTCCTACCTCTACTCTACTGTACTACTCTACTCTACTCTACTCTACTCTACTCTACTCTATTCTATTCTATTCTATTCTATTCTATTCTATTCTATTCTATTCTATATTCTATTCTATATTCTATTCTATTCTATTCTATTCTATTCTATTCTATTCTATTCTATTTCTATTCCTAATATTCTATTCCTTATTCTACTCTACTCTACTCTATTCTATTCCTTATTCTACTCTACTCTACTCTACTCTATTCTATTCCTTATTCCACTCTATTCTACTGTATATTCTATTCTATTCCTTATTCTATTCTACTCTACTCTACTTTACTGTACTCTACTCTACTCTACTCTACTGTACTACTCTACTCTACTCTACTCTACTCTACTCTACTCTATTATATTATATTCCTTATTCTACTCTACTCTACTCTACTCTACTCTACTCTACTCTACTCTACTCTATTCTATTCCTGTTCTGTTCTGTTCTAAAACGTTGCGTGTGACCATCTTTTGGCATCTGAGGGTGTTGGCATTGCCCCTCTGAGCAGGGAGCAGCAAGCCAGCAGGATGCAAGCAATCACCTCTGGATTTGGATGGATACAGCTGAGTTTGCAAAATTTCCCACGCCATGTTGGGTTGAGCAACTTTTTGGATTTGGGAGGAAAAACTCCCGTTTGGATTTGCATTGACACAAGACAGAACTTCCACTGGCAATGTTTTCCTTCCCTTTTCCCCTTAACCCCCCTGCCCCCCCCCCACACACACACCAAGCTTTGCTAAAACCTTCCCCAGGCCTCTTTGTCTTCCAGATGTGTTGGCTTGGCTGTTCCCCCAATTCCAGCCAGTTGTAGCTGTGAGTCAGGAGGCCAAACCTGTCCCAACTAGTTCAATGGGTGGAGGTGTATCTGTGTAATGGTATGTGGGGATGGCCTTGGGAGGTGGGGAGGACAAGGCGCTGCCTAGAAAACAGTCAGATAAGGGGCGGCTTAGCCCTCAGCTGCCTAACGGATGGAAAAGTCGGCTTAGAAGGGACCCCCCTTAGTTTCTCAGGCTGTAAAAGAGACAGTGGAAGATTTGTACTTTCAAACCAACAAGATTCTATTAATGTAGCTTTAGGGAACAGTCAGATAAGGGACAGCTTAGCCCTCAGCTGCATAACGGATGGAAAAGTCAGCTTAGAAGGAACCCTCCCTAATTTCTCAGGCTATAAAAGAGACAGTGGAAGATTTGTACTTTCAAACCAACAAGATTCTATTAATGTAGCTTTAGGGAACAGTCAGATAAGGGACAGCTTAGCCCTCAGCTGTATAACGGACAGAGAAAGAGGATCAGAAGAGACCCCACCCCCACCCCTAGTTTCTCTGGATAATGGGGACAGGTGGAAGATTTGTACTTTCAGACATACAAGATTTTATTAATGTACCTTTAGGGAACAGACAGATAAGCGACAGCTTAGCCCTCAGCTGCATAACGGATGGAAAAGTAGGCTTAGGAGGGACCCTCCCTAGTTTCTCAGACTGTATACGAGATAGCGGGAGATTCGTACTTTCAGACATATAAGATCTTATTAATGTAGCTTTAGGGAACAGTCAGATAAGGGACAGCTTAGCCCTCAGCTGTATAACGGACAGAGAAACAGGATCAGAAGAGACCCCCACCCCTAGTTTCTCAGGATCCAGAGGGGACAGTGGAAGATTTGTACTTTCAGACATACAAGATTTTATTAATGTACCTTTAGGGAACAGACAGATAAGAGGCAGCTTAGCCCTCAGCTGCATAACAGAAGGGACCCTCCCTAGTATATGAGGCTGTATATGAGACAGCGGGAGATTCGTACTTTCAGACATATAAGATCTTATTAATGTAGCTTTAGGGAACAGTCAGATAAGAGGCAGCTGAGCCCTCAGCTGCATAACGGGTGGAGAAAGGGGATCAGAAGGGACCCTCCCTAGTTTCTCAGGCTGTAAAAGAGACAGTGGGGGGGGGTTGTACTTTCAGACATACAAGATTTTATTAATGCAGCTTTAGGGAACAGTCAGATAAGGGACAGCTTAGCCCTCAGCTGCCTAATGTGTGAAAAAGTTGGCTTAGAATGGACCTTCCCTAGTTTCTCAGGCTGTAAAAGAGACAATGGAAGATTCGTACTTTCAAACCTACAAGGTTCTATTAATGTAGCTTTAGGGAACAGTCAGATAAGGGGCAGCTTAGTCCAGGGGTCTCCAACCATGGCAACTTTAAGAGTTGTGGACTTCACTTACCAGAATTCCCCAGCCAGCCATGAGCATCGCCAGACAGGACCAGCCATGGCTGACCGAGAATTCTGGGAGTTGAAGTCCACCCGTCTCAAAGCAGGCTGGCTGGGGAATTCTGGGAGTCGAATTCCACCCGTCTTAAAGCATTCAGGCTGTGGAATTCTGGGAGTCGAATTCCACCCATCTTAAAGCAGGCTGGCTGGGGAATTCTGGGAGTCAAATTCCACCCATCTTAAAGCATTCCAGCTGTGGAATTCTGGGAGTGGAAGTCCACCCGTCTCAAAGCAGGCTGGCTGGGGAATTCTGGGAGTGGAAGTCCACGCGTCTTAAAGCAGGCTGGCTGGGGAATTCTGGGAGTCAAATTCCACCCATCGTAAAGCATTCCAGCTGTGGAATTCTGGGAGTGGAAGTCCACCCGTCTCAAAGCAGGCTGGCTGGGGAATTCTGGGAGTGGAAGTCCACGCGTCTTAAAGCAGGCTGGCTGGGGAATTCTGGGAGTCGAATTCCACCCGTCTTAAAGCATTCAGGCTGTGGAATTCTGGGAGTTGAAGTCCACCCATCTCAAAGCAGGCTGGCTGGGGAATTCTGGGAGTCAAATTCCACCCATCTTAAAGCATTCCAGCTGTGGAATTCTGGGAGTGGAAGTCCACCCGTCTCAAAGCAGGCTGGCTGGGGAATTCTGGGAGTCGAATTCCACCCGTCTTAAAGCATTCAGGCTGTGGAATTCTGGGAGTTGAAGTCCACCCATCTCAAAGCAGGCTGGCTGGGGAATTCTGGGAGTCCATGCATTTTAAAGCAGGCTGGCTGGGGAATTCTGGGAGCGGAAGCCCACATCTCTTAAAGTTGCCCAGGTCGAGAAACACTGCCCTAGAAGCCTCCGAAAGTGGTTGTGTGGAGCTGGTATTCCCCTCACTGTGTTTGTTGTCAGACTGAACCAGCTCCTCTCTAATTGTTCACCGCCACGGAGTCCTCTTGAGCGAATGCTTTGCATTCCTTCCGCTTTAGAGCACGGTGGGATTCCTTGCTGCTGGATCTTCCTTTGTCACTCACCAGGGAAAGATGGCTTGAGATCAGCAGAGGTTCCCCTTCCAAATGGGCTGCCTGCCCCCCCCCCCCATGGGGTCCACACACAGGCAGGAGGAATCTGAGGTTAACCAAGAACTTCGCAGGAAGAATCCCAGTTGAGTGTTGACTAAACATTGCAAAAATGTGATCAGCTGAAAGGGATAGTTGTGGTTTTCTTAACTTGGGGGGGGGGGAGAAGAAGGAAAGGGTTGCTTGGGGGGGGGGGCTGTTAAAAACCAGGGGATTGCTGGCAACAACAATGAACTCTTCATATCCTGCTGCACTCTCGGCCGTTAAAATGTGGAGTCCTTGATGGTTTCTGAGCTTGGGTGGTTTTCTTGCTGACATTTCATTATCAGACTAGGGAACGTCATCAGTGTTAGAAGGGAGTGGGATTTGAGGAGAGGGGAAGGAGGAGGAGGAGGAGGGAGGACTGTGGGATCCTTGGTGCTCTCTGAGCTTGGTGGCTTTCTTGCAGACGTTTCATGACCCAGGTTGGTAACTTCATCAGTGCTAGAAGGGAGGGGGGCTTGTGGAGAGGAGGAGGAGAAGAGAAAGAAAGAAAGGAAGGAAGGAAGGAAGGAAGGAAGGAAGAAAGAGAAAGAAAGAAAGAAAGAAAGAAAGAGAAAGAAAGAAAGAAAGAAAGAAAGAAAGAAAGAAAGAAAGAAAGAAAGAAAGAAAAGATTGTGGGGTCCCTGGTGGTTTTCTTGCAGACGTTTCATGACCCAACTTGATAACTTCATCAGTGCTAGAAGGGAGGGGGGCTTGCGGAGAGGAGGAGAAGAAGAAAGAAAGAAAGAAAGAAAGAAAGAAAGAAAGAAAGAAAGAAAGAAAGAAAGAAGAAAGAAGGAAAGAAAGAAAGAAAGAAAGAAAGAAAGAAAGAAAGAAAGAAAGAAAGAAAGAAAGAAAGAAAGAAAGAAAAGATTGTGGGGTCCCTGGTGGTTTTCTTGCAGACGTTTCATGACCCAGCTTGGTAACTTCATCAGTGCTAGAAGGGAGGGGGGCTTGTGGAGAGGAGGAGGAGAAGAGAAAGAAAGAAAGGAAGGAAGGAAGGAAGGAAGGAAGAAAGGAAGGAAGGAAGAAAGAGAAAGAAAGAAAGAAAGAAGAAAGAAAGAAAGAAAGAAAGAAAGAAAGAAAGAAAGAAAGAAAGAAAGAAAGAAAGAAAGAAAGAAAAGATTGTGGGGTCCCTGGTGGTTTTCTTGCAGACGTTTCATGACCCAACTTGATAACTTCATCAGTGCTAGAAGGGAGGGGGGCTTGCGGAGAGGAGGAGGAGAAGAGAAAGAAAGAAGAAAGAAAGAAAGAAAGAAAGAAAGAAAGAAAGAAAGAAAGAAAGAAAGAAAAGATTGTGGGGTCCCTGGTGGTTTTCTTGCAGACGTTTCATGACCCAACTTGATAACTTCATCAGTGCTAGAAGGGAGGGGGGCTTGCGGAGAGGAGGAGAAGAGAAAGAAAGAAAGAAAGAAAAAAGAAAGAAAGAAAGAAAGAAAGAAAGAAAGAAAGAAAGAAAGAAAGAAAGAAAGAAAGAAAGAAAGAAAGAAAAGATTGTGGGGTCCCTGGTGGTTTTCTTGCAGACGTTTCATGACCCAACTTGATAACTTCATCAGTGCTAGAAGGGAGGGGGGCTTGTGGAGAGGAGGAGGAGAAGAGAAAGAAAGAAAGAAAGAAAGAAAAAGAAAGAAAGAAAGAAAGAAAGAAAGAAAGAAAGAAAGAAAGAAAGAAAGAAAGAAAAGATTGTGGGGTCCCTGGTGGTTTTCTTGCAGACGTTTCATGACCCATCTTGGTAATTTCATCAGTGTTACAAGGGAGTGGCATTTGTGGAGAGGAGGAGGAGGAGGATTGTGGAGTCCTTGGTGCTCACTGAGCTTGGTGGTTTTCCTGCAGACGTTTCATGACACAACTTAGGTAATGTAATCAGTGCTAGTGGTGCTAAAAACGTCTCTTGCTGGAGGTTTGTCTCTGTGGCTGGCCTCAAAATGACGCTGTGCGTGTGTTTCACAACCTGCATTGTGTCTTTCAATGATGGAGCAGGGCCGATGACATCACTGAGTTCAAGGCCCCCTTTTAGAAAATGGAAAGCACAAGAGTGAAAAAACTTGGAATAAACTCATCCCTTCAACACACTTTTTTCACCACCTGAGTCTTAATGCCATCCAGATGTGCCTTTTAAAAAAAGGGGGGGGGAGGATTGAGACTCAATTGTCAAAATTCCTGGCCACTTTTTAACAGGGCCACGATTGGGGGCGTCTTTAACCAACTGCGTCCCTGTCTGGTTTGGTGGTAGCAGAGCCTCAGATGGAAGGTCCACCCAGAGAGGGGTGAGGACAGCTGGGAAGATTGTTGTTAGTTGCGAAGTCGTGTCCGACCCATCGCGACCCCATGGACCACGTTCCTCCAGGCCTTCCTGTCCTCTACCATCTTCTGGAGTCCATTGAAGCTCACACCTCCTGCTTCCATGACTCCATCCAGCCAACTCCTCCTCTGTCGTCCCCTTCTTCTATTGCCCTCAATCTTTCCCAGCATCAGGCTCTTCTCCAGTGAGTCCTTCCTTCTTCTCATTAGGTGGCCAAAGGACTTGAGTTTGCACTTCAGGATCTGGCCTTCTAAAGAGCAGTCAGGGTTGATCTCCTCTAGGACTGACCGGTTGGATCGCCTTGCAGTCCAGGGGACTCGCAGGAGTCTTCTCCAGCACCAGAGTTCAAAGGCCTCCATTCTTTGTCATTCAGCCTTTCTTATGGTCCAACTTTCACATCCATACATTGCAACTGGGAAAACCATGGCCTTGACTAGTGACCGTTCAAAGTCTCTTGTTGTTGTCAGTTGCGAAGTTGTGTCCGACCCATTGCGACCACCATGGACAACGTTCCTCCAGGCCTTCCTGTCCTCTCCCATCTTCTGGAGTCCATTGAAGCTCACGCCTACTGCTTCAGTGACTCTATCCAGCCACTTCATTCTCTGTCGTCCCCTTCTTCTCTTGCCCTCCATCTTTCCCAGCATCAGGCTCTTCTCCAGGGAGTCCTTCCTTCTCATTAGGTGGCCAAAGTACTTGAGTTTCAACTTCAGGATCTGGCGTTCTCAAGAGCAGTCAGGGTTGATCTCCTCTAGGACTGACCTGTTGGATCGCCTTGCAGTCCAGGGGACTCGCAGGAGTCTTCTCTAGCATCAGAGTTCAAAGGCCTCCATTCTTTGGCCTTTCTCAACCTTTCTTACGGTCCAACAGCCACACGTTGCAAGTGGGAAGGAAATGGCCCCCCACTCCACTATCTTTGCCATGAAAACCCCATGGACAGTACCAAAAGGCTGGGAAGATTACGGGAAGCTTATTATAGTATTATTATTATTATTATTCAGGACACTGTTCACAAGCATCTATATGTGCTCAGAGCTCGGAGCATTGTTAGAGACCTCCCCTACACACACATACACACACTTCACGGTCTGTTCCTGTGGCTCCTCTCTGGGAGGGGGTTTTGAAGCCTTGCTAGCAGGACTACTAGTGCGCCTGATGTTCAGACAGATGGAAGCGCCCGGCTAGTCTCCGTTGAGTAAACAGAGCTGGGAAGATTTCCTTGGGAAAAGCCAACAGAATAGGAGTTGGGAATGACTCTGTCATCCCATGGCAGATGTTGGGAAATCCTCAGTGAACATTAAACTGACGTCTTTGTTGAGTTGCATCCCAGGCTTGGGTCTCATCCAGTTCGCAGCCCGCTGTTCATCCCTTTCGTGCCGCTTGGACAAAATTATGAGATCATAGACTGCTAGGGCTGGAAGGGACCTTCTAGTCCAACCTTTCTCAAGCAGGACAAATGGCTGTCCAGTCTCTTCTTAAAAATTTCCACTGTTGGAGCATTCACCGCTTCTGGAGGCAGGTGGTTCCACTGGTTAATTGTTCTAACTGTCAGGAAGTTCCAGGTTGCTTCTCTCCTTGATGAGTTTCCATCCGTTGCTTCTTGTCCTGCCTTCAGACTCTTTGGAGAGTAGCTTGACTCCCTCTTCTTTGGGGCAGCCCCTGAGATATTGGAACACGGCTATCAGGTCACCCCTCATCCTTCTCTTCATTAAACTGGACATACCCAATTCCAGCAACCGTTCCTTATATGCTTTAGCCTCCAGTCCCCTGATCATCTTTGTTGTTCTTCTCTGCACTCTTTCCAGAGTCTCAACATCTTTTTTACATCATGGTGACCAAAACTGGATGCAGGATTCCAAGTGTGGCCTTACCAAGGCCTTGTAAAGTGGTATTAACGTTTCATGTGATCTTGATTCTCTCCCTCTGTGAATGCAGCCTAGCACTGTATTGGCTTTTTTGGCAGCTGCAGCCCACGGCTGGCTCATATTTAGGTGATTGTCCATTAGGACTCCGAGATCCCTCTCACAGTTGCTACTATTGAGCAAGGTACCCCCTATACTATACCTGTACATTTGTTTTTTCTTGCCTAAATGTAGAACTTTACTTTTTTCACCATTGAATTTCATTTTGTTGGACAGGGCCCAGTACTCAAATCTGTCATGCTCCCTCTGTATCAAAGCAAATCAGCTCCTTACACCTCATAAAAGCTGTAAGAAACAGCCTGAAAAAAAAGATTATTTTTTTTTTGCTTGCGGAGAGTGGGGCTGATTAGTTAATCCCGATTAAATCCAGTCCCAAGATTTGGGAGAAAACGAAGAATCGGAAGGAATCTGGTAGTGACGTTCCTCAATTTTATCCCAAGGTTGAAGCTTTCGCAATGCTGATATATTTTTGCCGCTGTAAACCCAAAAAAATCATTAATAATAATAAAGTTGGAAGGGACCTTGGAGGTCATCAAGTCCAACCCCCTGCTCAGGCAGGAAACCCTACACCATTTCGCACAAATGGCTGACCAGTCTCTTCTTAAAAACTTCCAGTGTTGGCGCATTCACTGCTTCTGGAGGCAGGTTGTTCCACTGGTTAATTGTTCTAACTGTCAGGAAGTTTCTCCTTAGTTCTAGGTTGCTTCTCTCCTTGATTAGTTTCCACCCGTTGCTTCTTGTCCTGCCTTCAGGCGCTTTGGAGAAGAGCTTGACTCCCTCTTCTTTGGGGCAGCCCCTGAGAGATTGGAACACTGCTATCCTGTCCCCCCTCGTCCTTCTCTTCATTAAATTAGACATCTCCAATTCCAGCAACTGTTCCTTGTATGTTTCAACCTCCAGTAGGGCAAATGTCTTGATAATCCCAGGTTGATTCCAAATTGTTGTTCATGTAGCAAATGTGGCATTCATCCCAGATCTCCCACTTTCTGCTCCCCCCCCAAAACTTGGAACTTACACAATTTGAGCCTTTTTTTGCAAATGCTTCCCTTTCTTGCTGCATGAATTCTGGGCCAGCTTCTACAGTCAATTAATAAGCAACCCCCCCCATTGACTCAAGATCATTGATCAGCTTGAGAATTTGGAAGTGGAAATGGCCCTCCTTCTCCCCCCCCCCAATCCTTCCCCATCATTCCTCTCCTGAGCTTATAATTCATGTTTGCACGCCACGTTTTACTACTAAGTGGAGGTGGAAGACCTTTCCGAATCAATCCCGCTGCTGGGCCGGGATAAAAAGCAGCACCTGGAGCTGGCAAATTCTTTCCACATTTTTGTTAGGTAGATGGTGCCACGGGGAGGCCTGGTGGAAATCAGAATTGGGGGGGGGAGAGAATGTGTGCAAGGAGGTGCTTTTGGGGAAATGGAGCAGGCCAGCTGTTTCTAATCTGTGGGGTCCTTGGTGCTCTCTGAGCTTGGCTGTTTCGTGACTCAACTAGATGACCTCACCAGGGCTGGAAGGGAGGGGGGTTTGTGTGTGGGGGGGAGAAGGAGGAGGACTGTGGGGTCCTTGTGCTATCTGAGTTCAATGGTTTTCTTGCAGACGTTTCATGACCCAACCAGGGAACATCATCAGTGCTAGAAGGGAGAGGGATTTGCAGAGAGGAGGAGGAGGGGGGGTTGAACTATGTGGTCTTTGGTCCTCTCTGAGCTTGGTTGCTTTCTTAAAGACATTTCATGACCCAACTAGGGTGTCCACCTGTTCTCCAAAGGACCAGAAGGCTGGACAAGAAGCAACAGATGGAAAGCAATCAAGGAGAGAAGCAACCTGGAACTAAGGAGAAACTTCCTGATAGTTAGAACAATTAACCAGTGGAACCACCTGCCTCCAGAAGCGGTGAATGCTCCAACACTGGAAGTCTTTAAGAAGAGACTAAATGACCATTTGTCTGGGATGCAATAAAATCTCCTGCTTGAGCAGGGGGTTGGACTAGAAGACCTCCAAGGGTCCCTTCCAGCTCTATTCCGATTGGTCGATCTCCTCTGGAAAATCTTCAGGGATAGAGTAAGATCAGCAAGATCCCTTTGCAAGATCCCTTCCTGCTTAAGAAATTCCCCCCTCCACATCATAAATAGCCATCATTGTTTGCCTGATTCCACCCGGCTTTGTGGGGGGGGCGGCGGGGGGGGGCAGCAGCCTCTGCAGGGAGGTTTCAGCTCTGGAGCGTTTCCCCCTGAACTATCCTGTTTGTAGGTTTATTTGCTTTGTTAGGGAAGAATCTGGGGCTTTCAGCCAATGCACGAGGTTGACACAGAGCAGATGTCCAGAGACTTTTGCACAGAGTTCATTAGCCAGTTTGCATTGCTTAATTAAAGGACGTTTCGGGCCAGTTCCCGCCCCTCCCTTGAGCCCCCAGCTTTGCTCCTGATGGGGGAGCCGAGATGGAAAAGCCTTTGCTTTGAATTTCTCTCCAGAGAATTTGAGAATTCCTTACGCTGGAGGCGAATCCTGTCCAGGGGGGGCGGGGGAGCCCAACACAAAAAGACCGTTGTATTCGGCAAGGGTTGTTCCCTGGAAAATTTGCGTCAGAAAAACGGCTTGGAAGAACCCAGACATCCAGACCCCAACTTGGAACAAAATTGCAATTATTTGGGGAGGGGGGATTGCATTGGCCTAAAAACCGAGGCCGGCGGGTTCAGTTCTTCCAAGACTGACATTGCGTTCAATCCGATGGTTGCAATAAAGGTATTTATTAACGGGTAAATCCTCCAGGAATAGGGGTAGTCCTTGACTTACGACGGCAACTGAGCCCAAAATTTCCATTGGTAAGCAAGCCAGTTTTAATCACGTTTCTGACAAGTTGATAAGGGAGCTTGGCACCATTTTACGACTTTTCTCGCCCTAGTTAAGTGAACGACTGCAGTGTGTTGTGAAGTTAGTAACACGATTGTTAAGTGGGTTTTGCCTCATTTTAAGACTTTTCTTGCCACAGTTGTTAAATCAGGGGTCTTCAAACTTGGCCTTTTTATGACTTTTGGACTTCAACTCCCAGAATTCCTCAGCCAGCATGGGGGAACTATGGCCCCTTCATGACTCGCGGACTTCAACTCCCAGAATTCCTCAGCCAGCATGGGGGAATTATGGCCCCTTCATGACTCGTGGACTTCAACTCCCAGAATTCCTCAGCCAGCATGGGGGAACTATGGCCCCCTTCATGACTGGCGGACTTCAACTCCCAGAATTCCTCAGCCAGCATGGGGGAACTACGGCCCCTTCATGACTCGCGGACTTCAACTCCCAGAATTCCTCAGCCAGCATGGGGGAACTATGGCCCCTTCATGACTCGCGGACTTCAACTCCCAGAATTCCTGAGCCAGCATGGGGGAACTATGGCCCCTTCATGACTCGTGGACTTCAACTCCCAGAATTCCTCAGCCAGCATGGGGGAACTATGGCCCCTTCATGACTCGCGGACTTCAACTCCCAGAATTCCTGAACCAGCATGGGGGAACTATGGCCCCTTCATGACTCGCGGACTTCAACTCCCAGAATTCCTGAGCCAGCATGGGGGAACTATGGTCCCTTCATGACTCGCGGACTTCAACTCCCAGAATTCCTGAGCCAGCATGGGGGAACTATGGCCCCTTCATGACTCGCGGACTTCAACTCCCAGAATTCCTGAGCCAGCATGGGGGAACTATGGTCCCTTCATGACTCGCGGACTTCAACTCCCAGAATTCCTGAGCCAGCATGGGGGAACTATGGCCCCTTCATGACTGGTGGATTTCAACTCCCAGAATTCCTCAGCCAGCGTGCCTGGCTGAGGAATTCTGGGAGTTGGTCCACAAGTCATAAAAGGGCCATGTTTGAAGACCCCCCCTCTGGGTTAAATGAATCACAGCAGTTGTTGAGTGAACCCCACGGTGGTAAAATGGATCTGGCTTCTCCATTGACTTTGCTTGTCAGAAGGTCGCAAAAGTGGATCATGTGAACCTGGAACACGGCAACCGTCATAAGTACATGCCAGTTGCCAAGCATTTGAATTTGGATCACGTGACCACGGGGACGCTGCAGTGGTCGTAAATGTGAAAAAAGGTCACGAGTCCCCTTTTGCAGTGCCGTTGTAAATGTGAACGGTCACTAAATGGACTGTTGTAAATTGAGGACTGCTTGTATCCACTAAATATGAAGAGGAGGGGTAATACCTGTAAGAAATTCATCTCCATTTTTCTTAGAGTAGAATAGAGCTGGAAGGGACCTTGAAGGTCTTCTAGTCCAGCCCCCATGGAG
The DNA here is from genome assembly GCA_039797435.1 of Crotalus adamanteus. Classification (NCBI taxonomy): domain Eukaryota; kingdom Metazoa; phylum Chordata; class Lepidosauria; order Squamata; family Viperidae; genus Crotalus; species Crotalus adamanteus. The sequence goes on along the minus strand of CM077922.1, from coordinate 104,344,353 downwards.
GATCCATACCATCTCAGACAGGTGATTGTCCAGTCTCTTTTTAAAAACTTCCAGGGATGGAGCGCCCATGATTTCTGGTGGCAAGCTGTTCCACTGGTTAATTGTCCTCACTGTTAGGAAGTTTCTCCTTAATTCCAGGTTGCTTCTCTCTTTGATCAGTTTCCAACCATTGTTTCTCGTCCTTCCCTCTGGTGCTTTGGAGAATAGCTTGACCCCCTCTTCTTTGTGGCAGCCCCTCAAATACTTGAATATCTGCTATCATGTCTCCCCTATTTCTTCTTTTCTCTAGACTAGCCAGACCCAAATCCCGCAGTCGTTCTTCATATATTTTGGTCTCCAGGCCTTTGATCACCTTAGTTGCTCTTCTCTGAATTTCTTCCAAACTCTCAACAACTTTTTTGTGATATGGTGACCAAAACTGGCGGCAGTATTCCAGGTGTGGCCTCACTAGGGTTTTATAAAGCGGTACTAATACTTAGCATGATTTTGATTCTATGCCTCTGTTTATATAACCCAGGATTGTGTTAGCTGTTTTGGTTGCTACTGCACACTGCTGGCTCATGGTCAAGTGATCGTCCACCATATATAGAACAAACTTGGTGGTGTTAAGAACAGCGGAAATAAATCCAAAATTTGCTGACACACAACTGACTATTTTTTAAAAAAAATTCAGATGACTGGGAAATTAATTTAGTGTAGAACAAAAAAAGGGGGGAGGGGGTTATAATTTGATTGCCTTCTCTTCCCCACTTCTTAAGATGAATAATGCAGGAATTAATTAATGGTGAAAAGCGCATGGATCCATTGAACGAAAAAACCAAAGGATGGGAAAAATGTAGCAAAAAATGCTTTAACCCAGTGTTCCTCAACCATAGCAGTTTGAAGATGGATGGACAAGATAAGATGAGATGAGATGAGAAGAGAAGAGAAGAGAACCTTTATTGTCATTTTTTTTTACGGTGAGCACAACGGGATACATCAAAAATGAAATTTAGTTGCCCGCTCTCAAAGTGAAACACATACATGATACACACCTAAAACATTATGTACAACATACTATGTACAACACACTCCTACATATACATAACAAATAAATATTAAATACTGTCCATCTTGAGTATATAACGGAAGGAGGAAACTTGAGAGTTCACAAGGTTAATGCTGTATGGGATGAAACTATGGCTGAATCTGGGTGTTCTGCTACAGATATATATATATATATTTGTTTTCTGAGGTTTTCGCGGGTGTTGTATGTAGGTCTTTGGTTATTCGGGTTTTCTCCCACGTCAAATTGGAAGTGTCTTGGCGACGTTTCGACGAAGTCCCATTCGTCATCTTCAGGCTGGTGTTTTCAGCTTTGTGCTTCAATGCTCCTAGAAGCACGAAGCCGAAAACACCAGCCTGAAGATGACGAATGGGACTTCGTCGAAACGTCGCCAAGACGCTTCCAATTTGACGCGGGAGAAAACCCGAATAACCAAAGACCTACATACCTGGATATATATACAGATGTTCTGCTACTTCAACTCCCACAGCTGTGCTGTGCTGGCTGGGGAATTCTGGGAGTTGATGTCCATCCATTTTCAAGTTGCCATAGTTGAGGAAGACTACTTTAACCACTGCTGTTTGGCTGATCTGTTCTTATTGAAATAAAATGCAATAAAAACCCAGGGATCTGCTTCCCAGCTGTGCAGGTTGAGGATGAATTAAACCCGCAACGTTTAAAAGCTCTTTGTTTGAGCGACTTCCTATCAGTTCCTGGAACTCTAGTCCTAATCTTGGAGATTTCCTGTCTTATCCTTCCAACAGTTGTGAGAGCCTTCAACAGTGTCAGGGGGTTAACTGGGAACACTAAAATAATAAGAGTTTTTTTTTTAAATGCTTTCAGAGTTTTATGTGTTCTGTAAGAGGCTCACTCACACCTCATCAATCTTGGGAGGAATTTGGGAAGTGCTGTTGATGTGCGCCAGGAAGCCGCCTCTTGTGTATGTGTGTATGTCAAGACAAGTCCAGAAATTTGTTCAACAGGATGGTTGGGAGAGAATCCAGACATGTCAACAGCCTCTCCCATTTGGCCTTTCCGGTCACTGCCGTCCTGCTGCAGCTATAAGGCAGTTCTGCTTCCTTTAAATCCCTTCTCTCTCTCTCTCTCTCTCTCTCTCTCTCTCTCTCTCTCTCATAATAATAATAATAAAAGTTGGAAGGGACCTTGGAGGTCATCTAGTCCAACCCCCTGCTCAGGCAGGAAACCCTACACCATTTCAGACAAATGGCTGTCCAGTCCCTTCTTAAAAACTTCCAGTGTTAGAGCATTCACCGCTTCTGGAGGCAGGTTGTTCCACTGGTTAATTGTTCTAACTGTCAGGAAATTCCTCCTTAGTTCCAGGTTGCTTCTATCCTTGGTTAGTTTCCACCCGTTGTTTCTTATCCTGCCTTCAGGCGCTTTGGAGGATAGCTTGACTCCCTCTTCTTTGGGACAGCCCCTGAGAGATTGGAACACTGCTACCATGTCCCCCCTTGTCCTTCATTAAACTAGACATTCCCAATTCTCTCCCTCTTCTCTTCCCCTCCCCCCCTCCCCCCTCTCTTTCTTTCTTTCTTTCTTTCTTTCTTTCTTTCTTTCTTTCTTTCTTTCTTTCTTTCTTTCTTTCTTTCTTTCTTTCTTTCTTTCTTTCTTTCTTTCTTTTATCTCATAGTGCCATGCAGATTCTGGACTTTGCACCAAGTGGGATCTTCCATTTGTAGTAGTCCTATTTCCTAATTATCTATCTATCTATCATCTACCTCTATCTATCTATCTATCTATCTATCTATCTATCTATCTATCTATCTATCTATCTATCTATCTATCTATCTATCTATCATGTATTTAGCATAAAAAACTAACTATGGTGAGGAAACAGCTTATGAAAATCCCTGCCAATGTATCCCACGTTTTGGGCAAACTTTAAAAGCTTACCCCTGAGGTTAGGAAAAAAATTGGGGAGAATGAGAAGTGGAAATAGGATCAAACTCTACATATTGGCACATCTTTGATAAAAACTTTATCTTTGATAAAAACTGCCAAGCAGAGCAATGCTTCTCAACCTTGGCTGAAAAACACTGGCTGGGGAATTCTGGGAGTTGAAGTCCCCCCATTTCCAAGGGGCCAAAGTGGAGAAACGGGGGTGCAGAGGCCCAGGCAAGACCCTGCTGCCCTTCAGGGTCCCAGCCAGCCTTGCCAGTTCAGCCTGGCAAAAGAGCTGGACTGCTGGACTGGCCAAAGCCGGTTGGACCGATGGGAGGAGTAAGGCCAGGCTCCTGGAAGGAGCAGATCCCGGAGAGAGACAGTGGAGCCCAGGCAGAAAATTCCTCTTGGTTGGAAGGAGCAGCGGAAGCCAGGCTGGACCACAGGGAGGGCTGCGAGGGGGGCCTCTGTGTGTATGTGTTTCTGTGTGTGTGTGTGTGTGTGTGTGTGTGTGTAGGAGGAGGACTGTGGCTATTTTTGGAAGCATCAGCTCATTCAGGACCCCGAGTCTCCTCCTCCGCCTCCGCCTCTGCCAGCAGTCCGGCAGCCAATTTCCACGATTTAGGGATGATGTGACTTGAAATTCCTCTTTGACTCTTTGCAGAATGGAAACTCGAACCCAGGGCAGGGGAGGGAGAAGAGGGAAGGATAGACCCTCTCTTCTCTCTTCTTCTCTTTTTCCTTCCTTCCTTCCTTCCTTCCTTCCTTCCTTCCTTCCTTCCTCTTTTCTTTTTCCTTCCTTCCCTCTTCTCTCTTCTTTTTCCTTCCTTTCTTCTTCCTCTCTTCTCCTTTTCCTCCCTCCCTTCTTTTCCTCTCTTCTCTCTTCACTTTTTCCTTTCCTTCTCTTCTTCTCTTCTTTTCTCTTCTTCCTTCCTTCCTTCTCTTTTTCCTTCCTTCCTTTCTTCCTTCTCTCTTCTTCTGTCCTCTTTTTCCTTCCTTCCTCCTTCTTCTCTTTTTCCTTCCCCCCTCCCTCCCTCCCTTCTCTCTTCTTTTCTCTTTTCTTTTTCCTTCCTTCCCTCTTCTTCTCTCTTCTTTTTCCTTCCTTTCCTCTTCTTCTCTCTTCTCTTCTCTTTTTCCTTCCTCCCTCCCTCCCTCCCTCCCTCCCTCCTTCTTCTCTCTTCTCTCTTCTCTTTTTCCTCCCTCCCTTCTTCCCTCCCTCCCTTCTTTTCCTCTCTTCGCTTTTTCCTTTCCTTCTCTTCTTCTCTTCTTTTCTCTTCTTCCTTCCTTCCTTCTTCTCTTTTTCCTTCCTTCCTTTCTTCCTTCTCTCTTCTTCTGTCCTCTTTTTCCTTCCTTCCTTCCTCCTTCTCTTTTTCCTTCCTCCCTCCCTCCCTCCCTTCCTTCTCTCTTCTTTTCTCTTTTCTTTTTCCTTCCTTCCCTCTTCTTCTCTTCTTTTTCCTTCCTTTCCTCTTCTTCTCTCTTTTCTCTTCTCTTTTTCCTTCCTCCCTTCCTCCCTCCCTCCCTCCTTCTCTCTTCTCTCTTCTCTTTTTCCTTCCTTCCTTCCTTCCTTTTTCTTCTCTTCTCTTTTTTCTTTTTCCTTCCTTCCTTCTCTTCTTTTCTTCTCTCTTCTTTTTCCTTCCTTCCTTCCTTCTCTTCTCTTCTCTTTTTCCTTCCTTCCTTTTCTTTCTTCTCTTTTTCCTTCCTTCCTTCCTTCCTTCCTTCCTTCCTTCCTTCCTTCCTTCCTTCCTTTTCCCTTCTCTTTTCCCTTCCTTCCTTCCTTCCTTCCTTCCTTCCTTCCTTCCTTCCTTCCTTCCTTCTTTCCTTCTTTCTTTCTTTCTTTCTTTCTTTCTTTCTTTCTTTCTTTCTTTCTTTCTTTCTTTCTTTCTTTCTTTCTTTCTTTTTCCTTTACCTCCTCATCTCCTAACTGTGGCACCCTTAAGCACGAATTGAGGAGAAGCACGGATCCTGTAACATCCTTCCTTCCACCTGGAGAATTCTGGCACTTGAAGCCCACCTATCTTAAAACTGTTCCACATTGAGGCCCTATTGGCCGTGCAATCAGGGAACCAAAAAGTCTGAGATAAGCTCCCTGCGGATGCAACGTGGGAATTTCCACCTCCAGGTGTGGGGCCAGGGGCTTCCTCCCAGGCCCTGAGATTTCCCTCCCCCGTGGAGGGGAGGCCAAGAGGACAGGAGGCCCCTCTCCTTCCCTCCCCCCCCCCCAGTTTTTTCTCTAATTGAAGGCTTCCTCCTTCCCAGATGCAGCACTACCACTTTGGCAGCTGGGGACATGACTCACGGCTGCCTTCCTTGCGGGCCGCCCACTGCCCTCCCACGGCCGCTCCCCAGTGGAGAGGGAACAGGGCAGCCCTTTCAAGGACGCACAATGCTCTGAAACAGACCGGGCAGGCAGGCCGTGTAGGCCGAGGGCTCCTCTGCCTTGGGCAAAGAGGAGGAACTGGAAGTCTCCCAAATCTGGCCTGGGGCATTGGGGGGGGGGGTCCAGGGTGTGGAAAGGGGGCTGGAGAGAGGCAAAAAGCCCAGTCCTGCTTGGGGCGCTCAGTGTATCCAGGCACTCGGTGAGAGGGTGGGCCTTGTGGTGCAGTACATGGAATCGTAGGGGTGGAAGGGACCTTGGAGGTCTTCTAGTCCAACCCCTCAAGGCCATTGAGATTAGAACCATGAACCAGTGGAACCACCTGCCTCCAGAAGTGGTGAAGGCTCCAACACTGGAAGTTTTCAAGAAGAAACTGGACAGCCATTTGTCCGAAATGGTGTAGGGTTTCCTGCCTGAGCAGGGGGTTGGACTAGATGACCTCCAAGGTCCCTTCCAACTCTGTTATTCTATTCTATTCTATTCTATTCTATTCTATTCTATTCTTATTTCTATTCTATTCTATTCTGTAATTCTATTCTACTTGTAATTCTATTCTACTTGTAATTCTATTCATTCTCTGTTCTATTCTATTCTAATTCTATTCTATTCTATTCTGTAATTCTATTCTATTCTATTCTACTTGTAATTCTATTCATTCTCTGTTCTATTCTATACTATTCTTATTTCTATTCTATTCTGTAATTCTATTCTATTCTACTTGTAATTCTATTCATTCTCTGTTCTATTCTATTCTATTCTATTCTATTCTATTCTATTCTATTCTATTCTATTCTATTCTATTCTATTCTATTCTATTCTATTCTATTCTAAAGCTGGCACGGGGCATTTGGGCATCCAGTGTGTGGAGAGGCGGTCTGGAGAGAAGCAAAAAGCCCAGTTCCGCTTGGGACACGTATCCAGGCACTCGGTGAGACAGTGGGCCTTGTGGTGCAGTACATAGAATCGTAGGGGTGGAAGGGACCTTAGAGGTCCTAGTCCAACCTCTTGAGCCAGTGCACCCTCTGGTTTAGCCAGGAGGGTCTCCAAAGGCCGTGGATTTACAACCACGAGTTGACCAGCTCTGCTTCTCCAGGATGTCTATGGAGGTTCTCCATTATCCAGGCCAGGGTTGTCCCAAAGGTGCTTTATCAGGAAGCAACTGGACTTCCGTGTTTTTTCTTTGAAGACATTTCACTTCTCCTCCCAGAAGCTTCTTCCGCTTTGACCAGATGGTGGGGAAGGGAAAGATTTATACTCCTTGCAGACAGCCAGGAGCCAATGTACAATGTTGTGGTGGCCATCTTGGCACTTGCCCCAGTGGACCATGCCTTGGCCCTTGTCCCGGTCCCTCTCCTTCTGCCAGAGACCCTCAGATCTGTCCCACTCCTGCCCAGGCCCCCACAGGCATCCTTGACGCGAATGATGTAGAACTGACCACGCCCACCCAGTAGGCCACACCCACTCCCTCCACATCCACCCATTAGGCTGCATCCACTCTGGCCACACACACCCGCCCCGCCCCCAGGGCAACCACAATGCTGATGCGGCCCTCAGTGAAATTGAGTTTGACACACCTGCTCTAAAAGAAGGCAAATGACCAAGTAAGCCCCAGGTTCAATTCCCAGGGACTTGAATTCAGATTCCCACCCTGAGTAAGGGGGTTGGACTAGATGAGCACAAGGTGCCCCCCATGTAAAGATCCTAGGTGAGTGGCTGATAAAAGATAATTTGGGGATTAAAACTCCGGCTAGAGCAGTGGTTCTCAACCTGAGGGTCGGGACCCCATTTGGGGTCGAACGACCATTTCAGGGGGGTCGCCAAACAACGCAGTCCACCATTTTTTTCCCCTTTTCCTTAGCTGTGCTACTCCCTTTTATTCTATTGGCTTTTGAAAGCCAATAGAAGAGACTCTCTTGAATAGAGTCTAATTCTATTGGCTTTCAAAAGCCAATCGGAATTGTCCAGGCTATCTGCCCTGCTGAGCCCACCAAAAGTCCCAGTCTGCAAACGGTGCTGCACCAGTAGAGTAGTCCTCGACTTATGACCGGTTGGGGGTCGCGGCATTAAAAAGGTTGAGAACCACTAGGCTAGAGCCTCAGAGGTTCTGTCCAAGAGGCTGACAGGCTTGTTTGCTCCCCTCCCTGAGCCCGGGAGGCCTTATTGAAAACACGATGATTAATTAAATGTCTTTTTTTCCCCTTCTCCTGATCCCCAAAAGAACAGCATGACAATATTCCTTTAGGATTGGTGTGCGTATGTGTGCAATTACTGACTGAATTCACACAGCAGACAGAGAGAGAGAGACACACACAAACAGACACACACACACACACACACACACACACACACACAAATCTTTATTTCTCTGGGAAAGGATTAACGGCTTTTTGTTCTCAGAAACCAGAGTGGGGCATGTTTTGTATTAAATCTCCGCAAAGAGCACAAACATGTTGTTCAAATGCTCCGCAGCGGCTGCAGAATTAAGTCATGGATTAATTAAAATTGACCGCAAAAGGCTTGGTCAGCAACTTGTCCTTCGCATGGGGTCACACGAGGACTCGGGAGGCAGCCATTCTTACATCACAAGAGAGGGAAATGGGGACTGTGCAGGTTTTAAGTTCGGTTAAAAACAACAAAACCCAAGTGGAACCAGTGGAACCGCCTGCCTCCAGAAGCGGCGAATGGTCCAACACTGGAGGTTTTTAGGAAGAGACTGGACAGCCATTTGTCTGAAAAGGTATAGGGTTTCCTGCCTGAGCAGGGGGTTGGACTAGATGACCTCCAAGGTCCCTTCCGAGTTTGTTATTCTGTTATTCTTTTCCTTCCTTCCTTCCTTCCTTCCTTCCTTCCTTCCTTCCTTCCTTCCTTCCTTCCTCCCGAAAGCAAAGTCAATTGTGGGAAGCCAGACTCACTTAATGACTGCCTGATTCATTTAACAACTGCAGTGATTCCCTTAACCAATGCAAAAAAGATAAAACTCGGTGTCACGCCCTCAACAATGGCCTTGCTTAGCCATGGAAATTCTGGTCGAGGATTAGCTGTGTGGTGATTGTGGCACAGAATAAATGTACGAGAAAATCAAATCTCAGAAGCCAAATCTGAAAGCTTTCGGCTGCATTCACACGACACGGTTAACCTGGGTACCGAATGAACCCATTTTCTAGCTTGCAACAATACCTGAAACCATAAACTAACACCTCAACCCCCCCCCCAAAAAAAACAAATAAAGGCCTGGTTTGCACACTAAAACCAAATCGAGTCTAAATAACCACGCAAACATGGGAATCAACCCCCTTAGGATGGATCTCACGAGCGCTGGTGAGGCTAGTATCCTAAAGGGAGACCCTGAGAAATGAGGATTTTATGGAGGCTCCAAATTTTGCAAAGGAAACCAGCATTCCTTGAAGTTGGAGCCGGTCCTCGGTTGGCACTTGAAAAACCTCTCGACATAATTGAGAAAAAACAAGTGTATCTCAGAGTCTCGTTCCTGACATTCTGCTGGCGTTTTTGCAGGGACTTTCTTAGCATGCAATTCTACCTCTTTGCCTGGGAATGTCTGGGAATTTGCAAGCCGGGTCTGCAGAATAGAAGAAGAGGGTTAATAGAGTTGGAAGGGACCTTGGAGGTCTTCTAGTCCAACCCCCCCTGCTCAAGCAGGAAACCCTATAGACCAGTGGTTCTCCACCTGTGGGTCGGGACCCCATTTGGGGGTCGAACGACCATTTCACGGGGGTCGCCAAACAAGGCTATCCGCCATTTTTCCCCTCTTTTCTTTGGCCACGCCCCTGGCACCCGATGATGTATAAGTGGTTGGGGGTCACCACAACATGGGGAACTGTATTATGGGGTCACGGCATTAGAAAGGTTGAGAACCATTGCTATAGACCATTCTGGACAAATGGTTATCCAATCTCCTCTTAAAAACATCCAGTGTTGGAGCATTCACAGCTTCTGGAGGCTTCACTGATTATTTGTCCTCACTGTTAGGAAATTTCTCCTTAATTCCAGGTTGCTTCTCTCCTTGGTTAGTTTCCATCGGTTGCTTCTTCTCCTGCCTTCAGGGGCTTTGGAGAACAGGTGTACCCCCCTTCTTTGGGGCAGCCCCTCAAATAGTGGAAGACTGCTTTCATGTCCCCCCTAGTCCTTCTTTTCATTAAACTATACACAATTACTGCAACTATTCTCACTGTCAGGAAATCCCTCCTTAGTTCCAGGTTGCTTCTCAGCTTAATAATAATAATAATAATAATAATAATAATAATAATAATAATAATATTAAGAGCAGGAAAATTGAAGAAAGAGACCGAGGGACTAATTCTGGCTGCACAAGACCAAGCCTTAAGGACAAATGCATACAAAGTCAAAATTGAGAAGACAGCAACAGACAGTAAGTGCCACCTATGCAAAGAAGCTGAAGAAACAGTGGACCACTTGGTAAGCTGTTGCAAGAAGATTGCACAGACTGACTACAAACAGCGGCATGACAAAGTAGCAACAATGGTGCATTGGAAGATCTGCAAAAAATATCATTTGCCTGTAAGCAAAAACTGGTGGGATCATAAAATAGAGACAGTCATAGAAAATGATAAAATTAAACTGTTCTGGGACTTCAGAATTCAAACAGACAAGCACCTGCAACATAACACCCAGACTTAACAATTGTCGATAAGAAAGACAAAAAAGTCTGGATAGTGGACGTGGCAGTGCCTGGAGATAGCAGAATAGATGAGAAAGAACTGGAGAAGATAACAAAATACAAAGACCTACAAATAGAAATAGAAAGACTGTGGCAAAAGCAAGCAAGGGTAGTACCAATAGTCATAGGCGCCTTGGGTGCAATCCCAAAACAACTGGAGCACCACTTGAACACCATTGGCATTGACAAATTCGCTATTAGTCAATTGCAAAAGGCGGCCTTACTAGGAACTGCTTCCATCCTGCGACGATATCTGTAATACCATCAAACATCCACATCTGCCTATCCCAGGTCCTGGGTAAGGACTCGATAGGTAGACAAAATGCCAAATCCAGTCTGAACATCTGGTTGACTGTGCGATGATCCATAATAATAATAATAATAATAATAATAATAATAATAATAATAATAATAATAATAATAATAATAATAAAGTTGGAAGGGACCTTGGAGGTCATCGAGTCCAACCCCCTGCTCAGGCAGGAAACCCTATACCATTTCGGACAAATAGCTGTCCAGTCTCTTCTTAAAGACTTCCAGTGTTGGAGCATTTACAACTTCTGGAGGCAGGTTGTTCCACCGGTTAATTGTTCTCACTGTCAGGAAGTTTCTCCTTAGTTCTAGGTTGCTTCTCTCCTTGATGAGTTTCCATCCGTTGCTGCTTCTCCTGCGTTCAGGTGCTTTGGAGAAGAGGTGGAACCCCCCCCCCTTCTTTGGGGCAGCCCCTCAAAAAGTGGAAGACTGCTGTCATGTCACCCCAGTCCTTTTCTTAAAGAAAAAAAAAAGACTACAGCGAAATGTCGGGAGGGGGTCCTGGCTACCAACGGCATCCTTCAGAATCTGGACTGGTTCACCAGGACCAATTAAACGGTAGCATTCTCCTTGGGGAAATTTAAAAAAAAAACTTTTCTAAAAATGGCTTTTTCTTAGATTGTTTCTAATAATTTTTTTTTCTCATCCGGAAGCCCAGAAATAACTGGAGCTTATTCTTCCCCTGTAGAACATTAGGAAAAGCCTCCAGATTCTGCAGGGTTTTAATAAGGAACATGAAACAAGGGAGCCCTGAGCCATGGACCAAATCGTGCGCAGAAAACAGGAAACAAAAGTTGTTTGTGTAATTGTTTTCCTATTGCAGCCTAGCTAATGAAAGAAAGCTGGGTCTGGCTTGGCCTGGAGATATGGTCCCCGTATCTTAGGTATTTTATTCTTCCTTATGACCACAACTGTTGTTGATCAAGACATTTGTTAAGGGAGTATTCTCCCATTTTACCATCCGTCTTGCCACAGCTGTCAAGTCAGGGGTCTTCAAACTTGGCCCTTTTATGACTTGTGGACTTCAACTCCCAGAATTCCTCAGCCAGACACCCTGGCTGAGGAATTCTGGGAGTTGAAGTCCTTAAGTCATGAAGGGGTCATAGTTCCCCCATGCTGGCTGAGGAATTCTGGGAGTTGAAGTCCTTAAGTCATGAAGGGGCCATAGTTCCCCCATGCTAGCTGAGGAATTCTGGGAGTTGAAGTCCACCAGTCCTGAAGGGGCCATAGTTCCCCCACGCTGGCTGAGGAATTCTGGGAGTTGAAGTCCACAAGTCATGAAGGGGCCATAGTTCCCCCATGCTGGCTGAGGAATTCTGGGAGTTGAAGTCCTTAAGTCATGAAGGGACCATAGTTCCCCCGTGCTGGCTGAGGAATTCTGGGAGTTGAAGTCCTTAAGTCATGAAGGGACCATAGTTCCCCCATGCTGGCTGAGGAATTCTGGGAGTTGAAGTCCTTAAGTCATGAAGGGACCATAGTTCCCCCGTGCTGGCTGAGGAATTCTGGGAGTTGAAGTCCTTAAGTCATGAAGGGACCATAGTTCCCCCATGCTGGCTGAGGAATTCTGGGAGTTGAAGTCCACCAGTCATGAAGGGACCATAGTTCCCCCATGCTGGCTGAGGAATTCTGGGAGTTGAAGTCCTTAAGTCATGAAGGGACCATAGTTCCCCCATGCTGGCTCAGGAATTCTGGGAGTTGAAGTCTGCAAGTCATGAAAGTTAAAAACCTCCAGCGATGGAGCGCCCACGATTTCTGGTGGCAGGAATGTTCCACTGGTTGATTGTCCTCACTGTGAGGAAGTTTCTCCTTAATTCTAGGTTGATGTTAGTTCTAAATGTTACCCATAATGCTGTGTAGTATTTGCACATTTTTTAATGTTCTATGCAGCCACCCCACCTCGCAAAAGCATGCATACCTTATGCGCCATTGAAACTAATATTTCATATCTATGCATCTCGTGTTACGCAAGGAAATTACCCTTCGTCATTTTGCTTCACAGTCGGGAGGGAGGGAAAAAAAGAAGAAAGGAAGCATACAAACCAATCTTTGCAGTCCAAACACCCAAATTATCCCTCAGGCAGCAAACGCTTTTCAAAACATAACACCAGACCTACGTTCTATACACAACTGGTCCTCAACTTACAACGGTTCATTTAGTGACCGTTCCAAGTTGCAACGGCATTGAAAAAAGTGACTGACAACCGTTTTTCACACTTACAACCGTTGCAGCATTGCCCAGGGTCAGGTGATCAAAATTCAGATGTTTGGTAACTGTCTCACATATACGACGGCCGCAGTGTCCTTGGGGGGGGCGTCCCGTGATCCCCTTTTGTGACCTTCTGATAAGCAGACTCAACGGGGGAAATCCGGATTCACTGAACGACCGTGTAGCTAACTTAACAACTGCAGTGATTCGCTTAAGGACGGTTCTCAAATGGGGCAAAACCCATTGAACAACTGACTTGCTTAGCCATGGAAATTGGGATCTCAAGTTGCGGTCGTAGGTTGAGGACTTGCGGTACATACACCCCGCAGCACGGCTACACGTGGGTTTTTTTGCATTTTGCTTGGGTCTAGGCTTGTAACACACACAGTTTTAGAGGGGGCCTAAGCCTTAAAGCAGGGGTCTTCAAACTTGGCCCTTTTATGACTTGTGGACTTCAACTCCCAGAATTCATCAGCCAGCCATGCCTGGGTTGTTGTTTTTTTTCCTCCTACTAAAGCGGAGAGATTGCAGAGGAAGGGATTACAAGAGAGTAAACTAATGCCGGAGAATTCTGGGAGTTGAAGTCCACAAGTCATAAAAGGGCCAAAATTGAAGACGCCAGCCCTAAAGGATCTGAAATTTTATCCTGCCCCAATTCCTGATGTAATGATGGACATTCTCATGACCAGTGTGAGGAGCACAACGTGTGGGTTGAGTGTGAGCAGGTTAGCAAGACAGAAGCCTAGAAGGAATGTGTGCTTGGATAGGGCACCCTTCAAGTTCTCCGTTCTCAGGCGCTTCCTCAAATCTGCTATGGGGACGTGGGTGAACACGTTCCTTTTTAATTAAGCCACAACTCTTCTTTGAAGATAGCAACGGTGGAACTGTAGGGAAATAACTTGAGCTTTACTTCATATTTGTGTCATCTATTACGTATGCATATGTGTGACTCTGGTTTTCCCCTCGTTTCCTGAAATGTGTCAATTTGAGTGCATCACTTCATCCCCCCCCCCTCCTCCTCCATTCTAGCACTGATGATGTTACCTAGTTTGGTCATGAAATGTCTGCAAGAAAACCACCCAGTTCAGAGAACACCAAGGACCCCCACAGTCCTTTTATCCTCCTCCTCCTCCTCCTTTCTAGCACTGTTGATGTTACCTGGTTGGGTCATGAAACGTCTGCAAGAAAGCCACCCAACTCAGAGAGTACCCAGGACCCAACATTCAACCCTGAGTTACATCTATCCGCTTCTATCAGTGATTGTTTACAGCAGGGCTTTTCAACCTTTTCACCCATTGTCCTACTTTTAGGATATGGCAACATCCGAATACCACCAGTCGCCTAGCAAGGGGTCAAAATGACCCCCCCAAAAAAGGAAAAAAATGATAAAGTACAGGTAGTCCTCGATTTACAACAGTTCGCTTAGTGACTGTTCGAAGTTACAATGGCACTGAAAAAAGTGCCCCCCAAGCCACAGCCAAGCAAGACACCTGCCTGCCTGCCCGGCTGCGCTCTTCCTCCTGTCCGAGGTTTTCACTGTTGTGAGCATTTTTGTTGAGGATTCGCAGCGGGGGTGGGGTGGGGGGTGTTTGGTTTTTATTACCCCCCCCCCGTCTGCTGGGTGGTTGCAGCAGGTTTTGGTCCCTTCCCATGACCCTGGGACACTGTGACCGTCATAAATATGAATCAGTTGCCAAGCCTCTGAATGTAAATCACAAGACCCTGGAGAGGCTGCAACATTCCAGCTGATCGGCGTTTTTTCTGGGCTCAGCAGAAGCACCAGGATCAGCGCCGAGCTCCAGCTGGAGCCTGGCGCTGATCCTGGCGCTTCCGCTGAGCCCTGACAGCCCCGAAGAAGCGCCGATCAGCTGGAAAGCGGCACTGATCCTGGCGCTTCCGCTGAGCCTTGACAGCCCTGCAGCTCCAGTGTCTCTCGGCTACCTCTTTTCTAGGATGGTGGCGTACCCCCTGCCAGGTGCCAATGGACCACAGGTGGTACCCGTACCACTGGTTGAAATGCCGTGGTTTACAGCAGGGAGCCCTGATTATAGGTTTTGGAGTCTTGCATTTGATACCACGCTGGTGGGGCGTTGATTGAACGGGGAGGAGAAAGCATGGATGAGTTTCTGTCTCCACCTTGGTAGCAGAACTGAAAAGGCCACCAAGGGACCTATAAACTCCCCAGATGTTGAGTTGAACCTTCTCAGCAAACACTGTTTTTTTTTTTTTTTTACACTCCCACCCTTTCTCCTCTCTCGTTTTCCTAACCAGATGGAATAATGATTAGCGGAGGGTTTGAGAATTGTCCTAATGTAACCGTCTCCTGCTGGCACAGGGCCATCTGTGGTAGCTAAACCCAAACTTGGGATGAGCCAGGGAATGGGATGAGTCAGACCACTTTGGAAGCAGGAGAGCTTCCTGTCCTTAAGAGTTGGGGGGCAGGGAGAAGGTTAAGGCTAAGGCCTGATGGATTAACCAGATCCCCAAAAGTTTTCATTTCTATATTTCCTTCCTCAGTGGGTTTAACATTTCAGATCTGTTTCCTCTGGAAGAAAAAACAATGAGGTGGTGTAAGGGCATAAGAGGACTTGTACGTTGCGCTGGGTCAGGAGGAGAAGCTCAAGATATGCAGCCAACTCCTTGTCTTCAAGGATGGACTTCAACTCCCAGAATTCCTCAGCCAGCCTGCTTTAAGATGGGGGGGACTCCCAGAATCCCGCAGCCAGCATGCTTTAAGACACGTGGACTTCAACTCCCAGAATTCCCAGCCAGCATGCTTTAAGAAAAGTGGATTTCGATTCCTAGAATTCCCCAGCCAGCCTGCTTTAAGATGGGGGGACTTCCACTCCCAGAATCCCCCAGCCAGCATGCTTTAAGACATGTGGACTTCAACTCCCAGAATCCCCCAGCCAGCATGCTTTAAGACACGTGGACTTCAACTCCCAGAATCCCCCAGCCAGCATGCTTTAAGACGGGTGGAGTCCCACTCCCAGAATTCTCCAGCCAGCCTGCTTTAAGTCATGTGGACTTCAACTCCCAGAATCCCCCAGCCAGCTTGGCTGGCTGTGGAATTCTGGGAGTTGACATCCATCCATCTTCAAGCTGCCATGGTTGGGAAACATTGGTCTAGAATATAAACCAATATAGAGGGTTTGCACTCCTAACCCAAATTCACACAATTCCTGCTGGGCACATTATGTGAATCCAACCCCTAGGCCTTTAATCTGTTCTGATTAAGTCAGTTGAAGGAAGTTGAAGTCCATCCGTCTTAAAGTGACTGAGAAGTCCACCATCTTAAAAACTCTGATTTACAACCATGTCCCCCTATGTCAGTGTTTCCCAAACTTGACAATTTTAAGGCATGTGGACTTCAACTCCCAGAATTCCACAGCCAGCAACGCTGGCTGTGGAATTCTGGGAGTTGAAGTCCTCATGCCTTAAAATTGTCAAGTTTGGGAAACACTGCCCTGTGTCACAGAGGAGCAGCTGTTTGGGGAACCTTAACCCTACCCGCAAAGTCTTGAGTTTAAAAGGCTGCTTCACCCCGAACCTGGCCCATCGCATCCTCAGCACCATTATTTGGGGTGCTGTGGCTTCGCCCCTAGGCAGCAGGATCAACGGGGGTGGGGTGAGAGTTTGGGGGAAGCACCCCAATGGGTCTTGGCTGATGCAATGTGTTGTAAATGGATTTGGGGGTCCCCCTGTTCTCCGCTTCCTTATAGGGTCAACCAAGTGTCTCCCCCAAATTTGTTGTTGTTGTTAATTTGTGTCCGACCCATCGCGACCCCATGGACCACGTTCCTCCAGGTCTTCCTGTCCTCTACCATCTTCTGGAGTCCATTTAAGTTCACACCTCCTGCTTCAGTGACTCCATCCAGCCATCTCATTCTCCGTCGTCCCCTTCTTCTCTTGCCCTCCATCTTTCCCAGCATTAGGCCCTTCTCCAGTGAGTCCTTCCTTCTCATTCGGTGGCCAAAGGACTTGAGTTTCCACTTCAGGATCTGGCCTTCTCAAGAGCAGTCAGGGTTGATCTCCTCCAGCACTGACCGGTTGGATTGCCTTGCAGTCTGGGGGACTCGCAGGAGTCTTCTCCAGCCCCATAGTTCAAAGGCCTCCATTCTTTGGTGCTCAGCCTTTCTTATGGTCCAGCTTTCACAGCCATACATTGCAACTGGGAAAACCATGGCCTGGACTCCCCCAAATTAGCTCCCTAATTTCTCTGGGGTTGCCAGTTTGATTCCCTTCACCCAGAAGGAGGGAGGGGAGGAGGAGGAGGAGGAGGAGGAGGAGGAGGGGGAGGGGGTAGAATAAATATCTCCTTCCCTTCAGCAGCCTCGTCTTTCCTGCAGAGGCTTGGCAGGGCAACCGTGAAGATGGCCTGGAGCGTTCCAGCTGCAGACTTGTCTCCTTCAAGGGCACAGCCTCCCTGCCCAGGTTGTGCCAAGGAGGCAGGTCCAGACAAGGACTGGCAGGGGAGGAAACCGTGCCCCACGCCAAGCCCTGCCCCACCTTGTACATTCCAGGACATGCAGGAGGCCGTGTTCTCCTCCTCCTTCTTCCTTCAACTTCTCCTTTTTCTTCCTTCTCCTTCTCCTCTTTCTTCCTTCTCCTCCTCCTCCCTCTTCTCCTCCTTCTCCTTCTCCTCCTTCACTACCACACGACCACCGTTTCTCCTTCTCCTTCTTTTTTTCTCTACCACCCTCCCCAGCACATCTTCTCCATCTCCTTCTTCACTACCGTTGCTGTCTCTGCCTCCTCTTCTCCATCTCCTCTTTCTTCATCACCACAATCCCCCTTCCTCCTCCTCCATCAACACTATCCCCACCTCCATTGCTACGTCCACCTCCTCTTGTTCTCCCTCTCCGCTTTCTTCAGCCCCACCATCCCTACTTCTCCTCTTCCAACACCATCATCATTTCTCCTTACTCTCCTCTTCCTCCTCCTCCTCCTCCTCCTCCTCCACCACCACCACCACTACGTCCACCTCCTCTTGTTCTCCCTCTCCGCTTTCTTCAGCCCCACCATCCCTACTTCTCCTCTTCCAACACCATCATCATTTCTCCTTACTCTCCTCTTCCTCCTCCTCCTCCTCCTCCTCCTCCACCACCACCACCACCACTACGTCCACCTCCTCTTGTTCTCCCTCTCCGCTTTCTTCAGCCCCACCATCCCTACTTCTCCTCTTCCATCACCACCACCATTTCTCCTTACTCTTTTTATCCTCCTCCTCCATCACCACCACCACTACTATTAGTTCTTCTCTTCTTCTTCTGTCTCCTTCTTCCTTCTCCTTTTTCTTCCTTCTCCTTCTCCTCCTCCTCCTCCTCTTTCTTCCTTCTCCTCCTCCCTCTTCTCCTCCTTCTCCTTTTCCTCCTCCACTACACACAACCAACGTTTCCCCTTCTCCTTCTCTTTTTCATTACCGTTGCGACCTCTGCCTCCTCTTCTCCATCTCCTCTTTCTTCATCACCACAATCCCTCCTCCTCCTCCTCCATCACCACTACCACCACCTCCATCGCTACCTCCACTTCCTCTTGTTCTCCCTCTCCTCTTTCTTCAGCCCCACCATCTCTACTTCTCCTCTTCCACCACCATCACCATTTCTCCTTACTTTTCTCCTCCTCCTCCTCCTCCTCCTCCTCCTCCTCCTCCTCCACCACCACCACCACCACCACCACCACAACTACTACGTCTTCTCTTCCTAGTCCTTCACCACTATTGCTACCTTCACCCCTCCCCTCTTCTCCTTCTTCTCTTTTTGAAGTCCATCCATCTTGAAACCGCTACTGTTGGGAAACACTTCTAGATGAATGCAGGGAATGGATCCAAAGACGGGTCTGATTAATTTAGCAGATAAAGCATTTGGCTTCCAGGCAGCCCAATTGCTGAGCAATTCTCTGCGGAGCCTTGAAACCTTTATGTAATAATGTTTTGCCATCTCTTCTTTGAAGGAAGTCGCTGGGACAGCTTCTTTATGGGGGGGGGCTGGCTTTTGGAAGTCCTTCAAAGATGCAGACTACGAAAACAGATGCTGGATAAATCTTGGGATGGTTGGGTAGAAACCTTTTGAGTAAATATGTTTTACTATTTAACAGCATAACAGAGTTGGACAGACTGTGGAGGTCTTCTGGTCCAGGCAGGAAACTCTATATACTCTTGTTCAATCTCTTTTCGAAAACATCCAGTGTTGGAGCATTCACAACTCCTGGAGGCTTCGCGGATTAATTGTTCTAACTGTCAGGAAGTTTCTCCTTAGTTCTAGGTCAGTGGTTCTCAACCTGTGGGTCGGGACCCCATTTGGGGTCGAACGACCATTTTACGGGGGTCGCCAAACAAGGCTGTCTGCCATTTTTCCCCCTTTTCTTTGGCCACGCCCCTGGCACCCAGTGATGTATAAGTGGTTGGGGGTCACCACAACATGGGGAACTGTATTATGGGATCACGGCATTAGAAAAGTTGAGAACCACTGTTCTAGGTTGCTTTTCTCCTTGATGAGTTTCCATCCGTTGCTTCTTGTCCGGCCTTCAGGCGCTTTGGAGAATAGCTTGACTCCCTCTTCTTTGGGGCAGCCCCTGAGATACTGGAAGGCTGCTATCCTGTCCCCCCTTGTCCTTCTCTTCATTAAACCAGACATGCCCAATTCCAGCAACCGTTCCTTATATGTTTTAGCCTCCAGTCCCCTGATCCTCTTTGTTGCTCTTCTTTGTACTCTTTCTAGAGTCTCAGCATCTTTTTTACATCGTGGTGACCCAAAATGGATGCAAGATTCCAAGTGTGGCATTTGAGACGCAGCCCAGGATCGTTTCAGGAAAACCCTGCGCATTTTTCTTTGATTTGAGGCGTGACAGGCACGTGTTACGGGATCCTCTCTGTCCCTTTTTACTCCAGCCTTCCCAAAACCTGGCTAAAAAGCCCAGCGCATTTGAAGGATGGATGTGGAGAGCCGAAAAAGCTGGTTTGGTCCAAACACGATCCTCTCTGACTGTCTCTGGAGATGTTCAGTCGTCTGGGTCATTTGCTGTCCCAAAGGTGCTTTTTCAAAAGGCCACTGGCCTTTCTTGTTTTTTCTTTGAAGATGTTCTGATTCTTGGAAAAGCACCTTTGGGACCTCCTCCCGGACAATATTATCCTTGTGTGCTTGTGTGAACATCCATCTTGCGATGTTTATTTACTCAACTGAGTGCTGAAACTCATGATGTGCTTGCAGCAAAAGATAATAATAATAATAATAATAATTATTATTATTAGTCAATTGCAAAAGGCGGCCTTATTAGGAACTGCTTCCATCCTGCGACGATATCTGTAATACCATCAAACATCCACATCTGCCTATCCCAGGTCCTGGGTAAGGACTCGATAGGTAGACAAAATGCCAAATCCAGTCTGAACATCTGGCTGACTGTGCAATGATCAATAATAATAAAAAAATCCAGTCTGAACATCTGGCTGACTGTGCGATGATCCATAATAATAATAATAATAATAATAATAGTAAAGTTGGAAGGGACCTTAAAGGTCATCTAGTCCAACCCCCTGCTCAGGCAGGAAATCCTACACCATTTCAGACAAATGGCTGCCCAGTCTCTTCTTAAAAACTTCCAGTGTTGGAGCATTCACCGCTTCTGGAGGCAGGTTGTTCTGCTGATTAATGGTTCTCACTGTCAGGAAGTTTCTCCTTAGTTCCAGGTTGCTTCTCTCCTTGATGAGTTTCCACCCATTGCTTCTTGTCCTGCCTTCAGGCGCTTTGGAGAATAGCTTGACTCCCTCTTCTTTGTCGGAGCCCCTCAAATACTGGATAGGGTCCCCAACCTGTGGGTCTGAGGAGTTATAATAATAATAAAGTTGGAAGGGACCTTGGAGGTCATCTAGTCCAACCCCCTGCTAAGGCAGGAAACTCTATACCATTTCGAACAAATGGCTGTCCAGTCTCTTCTTAAAAACCTCCAGTGTTGGAGCATTCACCACTTCTGGAGGCAGGTGATTCCACTGGTTAATTGTTCTCACTGTCAGGAAGTTTCTCCTTAGTTCCAGGTTGCTTCTCTCCTTGGTTAGTTTAGCTTCTCCTCTTTGCAGGTCTTTCTCTTCTCTCCTTCCTGAACTTCTTTGTGGCCTTTTGGGCTGTTTTATGATGATTTAGAAAAAATGATGATGGGTATTTAAGTAACCGCCCCCTCTTTCCCTTTCTTTCCTTCCTCTCTCCCAGCTGAATGAGTTGGACAAGGCGGCCGATGCTGCCCACACCTTCTTTGCGGCCAACCCGGAACACATGGAGGTCCAGCAAGACCTGGACAATTACAGGAGCCTCTCCGGGAAGGCGGTCGTGGTGGACCGAGAGGCTCAGCCACACCTGGTAAAGGCGGGGAGTCTATGTGAAGGAGGGAGGGGGGGAGGGAGGGAGGGAGGAAGGAAGGAAAAGAGGGAAGAGAGAAAGAAGGAGGGATGGAGGAAGGAAAGAAGGAAGGAAGGAAGGAAGGAAGGAAAGAAGGGAAGGAGGGAGGAAGGAAAAGAGGGAAGAGAGAAGGAAGGAGGGAGGGAGAGAGGAAGAACAGGGAGGGAGGAATGGAGGAAGGAAAGAAGGAAGGAAGGAAGGAAGGAAGGAAGGGGAAGGAGGGAGGGAGGGAGGGAGAGAGGAAGGAAAAGAGGGAAGAGAGAAGGAAGGAGGGAGGGAGAGAGGAAGGACAGGGAGGGAGGGAGGAAGGAAGGAAGGAAGGAAGGAAGGAAGGAAGGAAGGAAGGAAGGAAGGAAGGAAGGAAGGAAGGAAGAAAAAAGGGAAGGAGGGAGGGAGGAAGGAAGGAAGGAAAAAAGAGAAGGAGGGAGGAAGGAAGGAAAAGAGGGAAGAAGGAAGGAAGGAGGGAGGGAGGGAGGAAGGAAGAAAAGAAGGAAGGAAGCTGTATTCGGAGAGGAAAGAATGATCCTCACACTTACGACCATCACAGCATCCCCATGGTTACACGATCCAAACTCAGGCACTTGGCAACCAAAATGCCTTTACAATAGTTGCAGCATCCTGGGAGGGTCACATGATCCCCATTTGTGACTTTTTCAGCCAGCTGTTTTGGCTGTATCAGCTTTTTTGGCTGCTGCTGCACACGCTGCTCAGGGTCAAGTGATCATCCACCAGGACTCCAAGTCCCTCTCACAGTTATGGTTTTTGAGCCAGGTCTCGCCCAATCTGTACTTAAACCTTTGATTTTTTTTCCTGCCTAGGTGTAAAACTTTGCTTTTTTCCACACTGAAACTCATTTGGTTGGATAGGGCCCATTGTTCAAGTCTGTCAAGATCTTTTTGGATCCTGAACTTGTGTTCCGGAATGTTGGCTACTCCTGCCAGTTTGGTGTCATCTGCAAATTTGTTGTTCCCCTTCAATTCCCTCATCTAAGTCATTTGTGAAGAGATTGTGGTCTATTTTGTTGAAGGCCTTGCCGAAGTCTAAATATTTTGCTGGTCCACTAATGGGTCACTTTGTCGAAGAATAAAATTCCGGTTCCCAGCTGTGGTGTTAAGTCAAGGACTACCTGTACAACTATGGTGTTCCTTCCCACATCTGCATAGAATCCCCACCTTGGAAGGGCTCCTTGAGGTCATCAAGCCCACCCACTACTCAGTGAAGGCACTCAGGCAGATGTTTCCTCCCCAGCCTAATGTCTTCTTGTCTCTTCCAGGAGAACTATCTGTCTGGAATCCGGCATTACGATCAAGAGGAATATGATTTGGCCGTTGAATTCCTAGAACAGGCCCTGGAGGACTACGAGGTTGCGGACACCGAATGTCGGATCTTGTGTGAAGGTCCTCAGAGATTTGAGGAATATGAATACCTGGATTATAAGGCCACTTTCTACGAGGCCATTGCAGGTAAGCCCCACAGCTCTGGTCCAAGATGGCTTCTCTCCAGTTCTCTTAGGGGTCTGGAGGTCCCTTCCAACTTTATTATTATTGTTGTTGTTGTTATTATTATTATTATTGTTATTATTATTATTATATATGAAGAACGGTTACAGGAATTGGGTATGTCCAGTTTAATGAAGAGAAGGACGAGGGGGGACATGATAGCAGCGTTCCAGTATCTCAGGGGCTGCCTCAAAGAAGAGGGAGTCAAGCTATCCTCCAAAGCGCCTGAAGGCAGGACAAGAAGCAACGGATGGAAACTCATCAAGGAGAGAAGCAACCAAGAACTAAGGAGAAACTTCCTGCAGTGAGAACAAATAACCAGTGGAACAACCTGCCTCCAGAAGCGGTGAATGCTCCAACACTGGATGTTTTTAACAAGAGACTGGACAGCCATTTGTCTGAAATGGTACAGGGTCTCCTGCTTGAGCAGGGGGTTGGACTAGATGACCTCCAAGGTGCCTTCTAATTCTATTACTCTATGATTAACCCTGGAGGTTTTTAAGAAGAGACTGGACAGCCACCTGTCTGGAATTGTATAGGGCAGGGGTCTTCAAACTTGGCCCTTTGATGACTTGTGGACTTCAACTCCCAGAATTCCTCAGCCAGGCACGCGTGCCTGGCTGAGGAATTCTGGGAGTTGAAGTCCACAAGTCATCAAAGGGCCAAGTTTGAAGACCCCTGCTCTAGGTTCTCCTGCTTGAGCAGGGGGCTGGACTAGAAGACCTCCGAGGTCCCTTCCCACTCTGTTGTTTTGTTCTTCTCTGGCCTGCCCTTCCAAAACCTGGGTGGGTCTTCTTCAGGAAAATGGGGGTCTCTCCTGACCCATCACTTCTGCCCTCCCAACTGCCCTTGCAAAAGAAGTCGAGATTTGGGGCCTGTGTGTTGGATCACGGTTTTCACAAAAGCTGCTTGGCATACACCTTAGCTGGATGCACCTTAGCTGGTGTGTACCCAATGCAATACAGGTAGTTCTTGACTTACGACAGTCCGTTTAGTGACCGTGTGAAGTTACAATGGCCCTGAAAAAAAAAAGACTCCTGACCGTTTTTCACACTTACGACCGTCGCGGTGTCCCCCGGGGTCACATGATCAAAACTCAGACGCTCGGCAGCTGGCTCGTACTTACGACGGCCGCAGCGGATCACGGGACCCCCTTTGGCGACCCTCCAGCAAGCAAAGCCCATGGGGAAGAGCCAGATGCGCATCACAACCGCGTGACTTACTTAACGACTGCTGTGACTCCCTGAACAACTGTGTCAAGGAAAGATTTGTAAAACGGGGCCAAACCTGCTTAGCCGCGGTCTCACTCAGTGGCCAAAATTTTGGGCTCTGTTGCGATCGTAAGGCGAGGACGTTTCTCGACCTTGTTCCACTGGCTGGTGTTCATGACAGTTGCAGCCTGTGTGTGTGTGTGTGTGTGTGTGTGTGTGTGTGTGTGTTTGTGTGTGTGTGTGTGAGACGTGACCACACTAGGCGAACTTCTCCGCCAGCTTCCGACGAGCAATGTCAATGGGGAAAGCAGTTTTCACACCCCTAGATGACCTCTAAGGTCCCTTCCAACTTTATTATTATTATTATTATTATTATTATTATTATTATTATTGATCATCGCACAGTCAGCCAGATGTTCAGACTTGATTTGGCATTTTGTCTACCTATTGAGTCCTTACCCAGGACCTGGGATAGGCAGATGTGGATGTTTGATGGTATTACAGATATCGTCGCAGGATGGAAGAAGTTCCTAGTAAGGCTGCCTTTTGCAATTGACTAATAGCGATGATGATGATGATGATTATGATTATTATTATTATTATTATTATCCCGTGATTTAGTGAATAATTGCAGCGGTTCACTTAGTCACTGTGATAGACAAGGGTGTGTACTTGGGTCTGATTCAGTGAACAATCCTTATGCTTACAAATGGAGATTCTGGCTCCGATTGGGTCATCAATCAAGGGTGATTTGATTCATCTGCTTTCTGACTCCCAAGCGGGCAGGCGAGCGTGTCTGATTGCTTGCACCAGCAAGCAGGGCCCCGCTTCCTTGGGGACTGGATGTTCCCGATGCCTGGCGTTGCGTAATTCGACACAACAGAATGTGCTGACATAGCACACTCAGCTGCAAAACAGCCCCTGAGCCTCCAGGACGATGGTGGCAGCAGTAGCAGCGTCCTTCCAAAAGCTGCGTGTTAAAAACTCACAGAATTCCTAAATTATTGTTCTGATGTGGTTCTGTGTTTTCCCATCGAAGCAGGTCTCACAGCTGTAAGGCCACATCTGGAACCCTGCACCTAGTTTTGGTCACCACCATGTAAAAAAGATGGTGAGACTCTAGAAAGAATGCAGAGAAGAGCAACAAAGATGATTAGGGGACTGGAGGCTAAAACATATAAGGAACGGTTGCTAGAATTGGGTCTGTCCAGTTTAATGAAGAGAAGGATGAGGGGGGAACATGATAGCAATATTTTAGTATTTGAGGGGCTGCCCCAAAGAAGAGGGAGTCAAGCTGTTCTCCAAAGCCCCTGAAGGCAGGACAAGAAAGGCAGGACAAGAAGCAACGGATGGAAACTCATCAAGTAGAGAAGCAACCTAGAACTAAGGAGAAACTTCCTGACAGTTGAAATAATTAACCAGCGGAACAACCTGCCTCCAGAAGTGGTGAATGTTCCAACACTGGAAGTTTTTAAGAAGAGACTGGACAGCCATTTGTCCGAAATGGTATAGGGTTTTCTGCCTGAGCAGGGGGATTGACTAGATGACCTCCAAGATACCTTCCAGCTCTATTATTCTATATACTATATGTTCTAGTGAAAAGAAGGATGAGGGGTGACATGATAGCATCCTCCAATATTTGAGGGGCTGCCCCAAAGAAGAGGCAGTCAAGCTATTCTCCAAAGCCCCTGAAGGCAGGACAAGAAGCAACAGATGAAAATTAATCAAGGAGAGAAGCAACCTAGAACTAAGGAGAAATTTCCTGACAATGAGAACAACTAATCAGTGGAACAGAAGTGGCCTCCAGAAGTCATGGGTGCTCCATCACTGGAGGTTTTTAAGAAGAGACTGGACAGCCATTTGATTGGGGTGGTATAATAAGGTCTCCTGCATGGGCAGGGGGTTGGACTAGATGACCTCCAAGGTCCCTTCCAACTCTGCTATTTTGTAATTCTGTCTGGGGGGGTCTTATGAAAAACTCTGTTGCGTCAAATGAAATGAATTGGTGCCTTTTCTGCTGCAAAGCCTTTTTTTCCTCTCTTCCTGTCTCCCGGTAGAACACTGCATGCAAGTCCTGCAGTGTCAGCACGAGTGTGTGCGGCAACTCGCCACAAGGCCTGGGCGACTCTCACCCATCGACAATTTCCTGCCCTTGCATTACGACTTCTTGCAGTTTGCCTACTACAGAGGTAGGTCTGGCTCTTTCGGACTCCACGGTTGCAGTGTTGTATTTTTCACTCAAAAGCTCAACTGTGCACAGGTCTCCAAACAGAAGAACAGTCCTTCTGGGTCAGGCCAAGCCCACAGTAGGCCAATATTGTGTTTCTTTTAGTGGACAACCAAGAATTTCCCTTGGGAAGTGGGATTTGGAAGCAGGCGATCCCCAACCTGGAGGTAATATGGAGTCTCCAGGACCAGGAGACCTCAAAAGAGCTTTCATCCATCAGTTTTCCCAGACTGCTTCTGCTTCTGTTTCTATTCTATATCCTATTGCTTATTCTATCCTATTGCTTATTCTATCCTATTGCTTATTCTATCCTATTGCTTATTCTATCCTATTGCTTATTCTATCCTATTCTATTCTATTCTATTCTATATTCTACTCTATTCTATAATCTACTCTATTCTATTTTCTATTCTATTCTATTCTATTCTATTCTATTCTATTCTATTCTACTCTACTCTACTCTATTCTATTCTATTCTATTCTATTCTATTCTACTCTATTCTATATTCTCCTCTATTCTATTTTCTATTCTATTCTATTCTATATTCTATATTTTACTCTATTCTATGTTCTATTCTATTCTATTTATTCTACTCTGTTCTACTCTATTCTACTCTATTCTATTCTATTCTATATTCTATATTCTACTCTACTCTACTCTATTCTATTCTATATTCTATATTCTACTCTACTCTACTCTACTCTATTCTATTCTATTCTATTCTATATTCTACTGTATAGATATTCTTTATTCTACTCTATTCTATTCTATATTCTACTCTACTCTACTCTACTCTACTCTATACTCTACTCTACTCTAATCTAATCTATTCTATTCTATATTCTACTGTATAGATATTCTTTATTCTACTCTACTCTATTCTATTCTATTCTATATTCTACTCTACTCTACTCTACTCTACTCTATCCCATCCCATCCCATCCCACTAAGGAAGTTTCTAGGTTGCTTCTCTCCTTGATCTGTCTGATCCAGATTGTGGTCAGTCTAATTTGTGGCAATTTCTCTCTTGCTTCCGTTGTGACTTGGCTGGCCAGAATGTAGCCAAATTGAAAAGAAACCCTGAATTGTGGTTATCCTTCCTCCTTGCAGAGGGTGATTATGTCCGAGCCCTGGAGTGCACCAGGACGTATCTCCTCTTCCATCCAGACGACGAAGACGTCCTAGAGAACGAGGAGTATTATAGGAGCCTCTTGGAAGGATCTGTTGACCTGGAGGCCATCAAACCCAGAGAGGTAAGAGGCTTGGGTGTAACTTCGATGGTCCTTGGCCTTAGTAAGGAGCAAGCCACCTTTTGCAGGTCCAGATCGAAGTGGTGCTAATAGAAGAGAAGGATTGTAGCTCAGGGTCCAACTGTGGGGTCTGTGGTGATCTCTGAGGTTTGATGGTTTTCCTGCAGACGTTTCATGGTCCAACTAGGGAATATCATCAGTGCTAGAAGGGAGGGGGGTTTGCAGAGAGGAGGAGGAGAAAGAAGAAGAAGAAGAAGAAGAAGAAGAAGAAGAAGAAGAAGAAGAAGAAGAAGAAGAAGAAGAAGAAGAAGAAGAAGAAGAAGAAGAAGAGGAGGAGGAGGAGGAGGAGGAGGAGGAGGAGGAGGAGAAGGAGAAGGAGAAGGAGAAGGAGAAGGAGAAGGAGAAGGAGAAGGAGAAGGAGAAGAAGAGAAGAAGAAGAAGAAGAAGAAGAAGAAGAAGAAGAAGAAGAAGAAGAAGAGAAGAAGAAGAAGAAGAAGAAGAAGAAGAAGAAGAAGAAGAAGAAGAAGAAGAAGAAGAAGAAGAAGAAGAAGAAGAAGAAGAAGAAGAAGAAGAAGAAGAAGAAGAAGAAGAAGAAGAAGAAGAAGAAGAAGAAGAAGAAGAAGAAGAAGAAGAAGAAGAAGAAGAAGAAGAAGAAGAAGAAGAAGAAGAAGAAGAAGAAGAAGAAGAAGAAGAAGAAGAAGAAGAAGAAGAAGAAGAAGAAGAAGAAGAAGAAGAAGAAGAAGAAGAAGAAGAAGACAAGGACTTTGAGGTTCTTGATGCTCTGAGCTGGGTGGTTTTCTTGCAAATGTTTCATGACCCAACTAGGGAACATCATCAATGCTAGAAGGGAGGCAGTGGATGGAGAGGAGGGGGAGGAGGAGGGGGAGGAGGAGGAGGACTGTAAGGTCCTTGGTGCTCTCTATGGTGGGTAGTTTTCTTGCAGATGTTTCATGACCCAACTAGGGAACATCATCAATGCTAGAAGGCAGGCAGTGGGTGGGGAGGAAGAGGAGGAGGAGGAGGAGGAGGAGAAAAATGATTCTGGATTCCTTGGTGCTCTTTCAGACATTTGTCTTGCAGACATTTCATGACTGGGTCACATCCGGAAGGATTTATACTCCCTTGCAGACCGCTGGTCATTTGCCTCCTTTTACAGAGTCCTTGAGGCCACTTGGAGGCTTACCTGTGTCCTCAGGGTCACCTGAGCGGTGCAAACGGGTGGTCTATCTATCTCCAGTCTACCCCACCGTCCTTTCTGTAGTCCCAAGAAGGCTCTACACCCATTTGCATGGAGGGTGAGGACTGGAGGGATTTATATTTATATTTGCAAAAGGCCAGCTGTCTGCAAGGAGTATAAATCCTTCCCTTCTCCACCCTCCAGTCAGAGCTGAAGAAGCTTCTGGGATGAGAAGTGAAATGTCTTCAAAAAAACACAAGGAAGTCCAGTTGCCTCCTGAAATGATGGAGGATCTGCATAGACCAGTGGTGGCAGACCTATGGCATGCGTGCCGGAGGGGGGCATTCGGAGCCCTCTCTGTGGGCATGCGCAGCTCACTCTTTGGCTAGGTTTTTGCAGAAAAAAAACCATTTCTCAAGCCTCTTCCTAGCCATAACAAGTGTCTGGAGCGAGCGCGCTGTTTTCAGCTTTGAATTAGATCACATCTGACACCAGAAACAAGACTGACAGATGACCCTGAGTGCTGCATGTGTTGCTTTCAAACTTACAAAGTATGAGCCAAGGTTAGACAAATGATCAGCAGGCATACAATAGCAAAAATCGCATTAATTGTTCCAAAGCATGCCAAACACAAACTTTCGCCTTTCAGTAAGAAGTTGTTTGTATCGTTGAAAGCTGTTATTGTGTTTTTCTTTTAAGACAAAAGATGTTAATGTATGAGGGTTTTTTTTCTCAACTGAGACCTCAGGATTCAGATTAAATTGCCATGTTGGCACTCTGCGATAAATAAGTGGGTTTGGGGTTGCAGTTTGGGCACTTGGTCTCTAAAAGGTTCACCATCTTTCTCTCTCTCTCTCTCTCTCTCTCTCTCTCTCTCTCTCTCTCTCTGTCTGTCTCTCTCCTTTATTTATTTTTTTTAGGAAGCCGTGAGGTTCCTCCGGAGACATCAGCTGGAAGCGGATTTGCTAGCGGCCGCAGCCGCCATCCTGGGTTTCCTGTACACGGAACCGGTGAGAACATACTACCGGAGTCACCAAGGGCAGGCGGAGCCGAGAATCCTAGCTTAAGTCTGGCCAAACGTGGTCCTGCTTTGAGGACCGTCTCGTGGTGCTGGAGATCATCTAAATCTAGGCTTAGCAAAGATGGGTGGGCGTCAACTTTGGTTCCCCAAGTCTGGTGAACTTAGAAACTGGGAAGGTGCAATTCACAAAAACCTGGTCAGCTCAGCGAGGACGGGGTTGGGTGCCTTCTGGCTTCATGAGCAGATGCTTGTCTTTCTAGGTTATTCAGACCGGGGCTTTGCGTGAACGTGGCGCGTGGTTTAAGCATGGCAAGTTGTGTGTATGTAGCAATTGCAGGTTTTTTTTAAAGGTGAATTCAGGGTTTAGAATTCAGTGCATGAATTTTGCAATGGGAGAGGTTTTGGGGATAGGTGTTTCAAAGGGATGTGTGGGGGCATTGTGGGGGAAGATCCTCCCTCCCTCCCTTCCTTGACTTCAGCTTCCTTCTTCAAATCCATCCTTCCCTTCCTTCCTTCCTTCCTTCCTTCCTTCCTTCCTTCCTTCCTTCCTTCCTTCCTTCCTTCCTTCCTTCCTTCCTTCCTTCTCTTTCTTTCTTTCTTTCTTTCTTTCTCTTTCTTTCTTTCTTTTTTCCTTCCTTCCTTCCTTTCTTTCTTTCTTTTTTCCTTCCTTCCTTCCTCCTCCCTCCCTCCCTCCCTCTCTCTTTCTCTCTCTCTCTCTCTCTCTCTCTTTCTTTCTTTCTTTCTTTCTTTCTTTCTTTCTTTCTTTCTTTCTTTCTTTCTTTCTTTCTTTCTTTCTTTCTTTCTTTCTTTCTTTCTTTCCCTTCCTTTCTTCTCACCCACCGTAACCAACCAGCCTTCCTTGTTTCAGAACTACTGGAGTCCCTCCGGGTCTCAGCAGGACAGTCAAAGGTAAGAAGGCAAAGCTGATGTCAGGCTGAAAAACGACCCTTCGGGGTCTCACGGGGTATGTGTGTGTGCATGTGTGTGTGTAGAAATCTCAGTGCAGTTTGTGAATATTTGAAAGAGAATTACATTGGCATTGGGTGTATCTGCAGAGAGGGTCAGAAAAGATAGGATGGAGGTGGTGACCCCACCCTGGAAGCCCCTCCCCTTTTTTTGATGGGTGTAAAAGGGGGTGGTGGGGTGTCCCTCTTGACCACAGACGCCCTTAATTCGGGGATCCTGAAAATGCCTAGCTGATAAAGAATTGGTGGGCTGGAGAGCTGGAGAGGAAGCCTGCATTTCAAGCTAATTGGGGAATGTGATTTATGACTGTTAACTGGAGGAGGGAATTGTGCTTTGTTACTTTGTACTCAGGGGAGGGGAATTCAGTTTTTGGCTTCAACTATGACTATATAGTGCCGCAATCTCGAATAAAAGATTATTTAAGGTAAACAATGCCTCGGAGTTCTTTTAAAGAACCCACTTAACAACTGCCTCGCTTAGCAATGTGAATTTTGGGCTCAGTGGTGGCCGTACAGCGAGGACCGCCTGTATGATTCTGTCTCAAATTGATTGATTGACTTTGGGGCTTGTTCAGTCGACATCCAATCGGGCTTCAGGAATCTTAAGTTCGGGGGTTCGGCCTATGGTGGGGAACCGGACCAGCAGCTCCTGGCTTGTCTTCCACAGGGATCCTTCCAGGCTGCAGGACTACCAAGCCAATGAGCCTGGGAACATCCCTGCAGAGCAGAATTTGTCCCACGTGGGGCACCCGCCGAGGGAAGGTAAGTCTCCCTGCACATAAGGGGGTCTGGGGACTCCATCATATCAAGAATGGGGGCAGGAATTGGGCATGTCGAGTTCAGAGCACTCCAAACATAGGGTCACTTTAAGATTTGGGGACTTCAACTCCCAGAATTTCCCAGCTGGCTAGGGAATTCTGGGAGTTGAAGTCCATAAGTCTTCAAATGGCCAAGTGTCAAGGTAAGGATTTAACAGCTAAACAGCTTATGTAATGATAATGCAAGATAAGGGGGATGATGCAATGATGGGGATGGCTCAGCAGGGTCTGTATCCCTTTAAGAGCCTGAGTATAAAAGGGAAGGCCCGTCCTTCGCTCCCTCCCTCCCTTCTCTCCCCAGGAGGCCCCCTTCTGTTCAACGAGGTGCAGTTTGTCTACAATTCCCAGCAGCTGAACGGGACCCAGCGAGTCCTCCTGGACAACGTCATCTCGCCCAGCGAGTGTCAGGAGCTGGAGCAGATCGCCAACGTGAGTATCTGCCCGTTGGTGGGTACCAAAGCAGAGGACACCCCTGGGCAGGAGACAATCTGAAGTCCATCAGGTTTGCCTGGCTCAGGGGTAGGCAACCTTGGCTCTTTTATGACTCATGGACTTCAACTCCCAGAATTCCTGAGCCAGCCATGCTGAGGGGAAAGGGAAAGGTTTCCAAGCTGAGCCAGGCTGGCTCAGGAATTCTGGGAGTTGAAGTCCACGAGTCATGAAGGGGCCATAGTTCCCCCACACTGGCTCAGGAATTCTGGGAGTTGAAGTCCACGAGTCATGAGGGGCCATAGTTCCCCCACACTGGCTCAGGAATTCTGGGAGTTGAAGTCCACGAGTCATGAGGGGCCATAGTTCCCCCATGCTGGCTCAGGAATTCTGGGAGTTGAAGTCCACGAGTCATGAAGGGGCCATAGTTCCCCCACGCTGGCTCAGGAATTCTGGGAGTTGAAGTCCACGAGTCATGAAGGGGCCATAGTTCCCCCACGCTGGCTGAGGAATTCTGGGAGTTCAAGTCCATAAGTTATGAAGGGGCCATAGTTCCCCCATGCTGGCTGAGGAATTCTGGGAGTTGAAGTCCACGAGTCATGAAGGGGCCATAGTTCCCCCACGCTGGCTCAGGAATTCTGGGAGCTGAAGTCCATGAGTCATAAAAGAGCCAAGGTTGCCTACCCCTGGCCTGGCTCATCTCTGAGAGCGTGAATCCCGTGGCCTCATAAGATAAGATAAGATAAGATAAGATAAGATAAGATAAGATAAGATATAAGGTGAGGTAAGGTAAGATAAGATAAGATAAGATATAAGATAACAGATAAGATAAGATAACAGATAAGATAAGATAAGATATAAGGTAAGATAAGATATAAGATAAGATAAGATATAAGATAAGATAAGATAAGATAAGATAAGATAAGATAAGATAAGATAAGATAAGATAAGATAAGATAAGATAACCTTTATTGTCATTTTTATGCTGTGGGCACAACGGCACACATCAAAAATGAAATTTAGTTGCCTGCTTTCAAAGTGAAACACATACATGACACACACCTAAAACATACTATGAACAACGTATGTATAGACCCACACCCCTACACATACGTAGCAAATAAATATTAAATATTGTCCATCTTGAATATCTAACGGAAGGAGGAAGCTTGAGAGTTCGCAGGGTTCATGCTGTATGGAATGAAACTCTGTCTGAGTCTGGATGTTCTGCTTCGGATACCACGAAGCCCCCCTCCTCCCGGGAGGGAACAAGGAAAACAGGTCGTGAAGAGGACATGTCGTGTCCCAGATAATCTTACACGGACCCTGCTCAAGCAGCGCTTCTGTGCTATGTCCTGGATGGGAGGGAGGGAACTTCCAATGATCTTTTCTGCTATCCTCACCACTCTCTGCACCGCCTTCCTGTCTGAAGCAGGGATGCCTCCAAACCAGACTGTGATGCTGTATGCCAGGATGCTCTCCATTGTCCCCCTGTAGAAAGTGGTCAGGACAGGGGAAGGAAGATGTGCTTTTCTCATGCGGCGCAGAAAATGCAGCGCTACAAAGGTGTCACGTTTAAGGAGAAGCTACCAGCTGAGTATCCCATAAAGCCCCGGGAGCTCCTTGTCTTCTATAACTCCCAGCAATCTTGGCTCTTCTGAGGTCAAGGACTCACTCTGAGGTCAAGGACTCACAATTGAG
Organism: Crotalus adamanteus; assembly: GCA_039797435.1. Classification (NCBI taxonomy): domain Eukaryota; kingdom Metazoa; phylum Chordata; class Lepidosauria; order Squamata; family Viperidae; genus Crotalus; species Crotalus adamanteus. Next base: position 104,311,129 of record CM077922.1, on the reverse strand, counting down.
CTCAAAAGTTCCGTTGCTAAGCGGGACCGTTCTTAAGCGGGTTTTGCCCCATTTTACGACGTTTCTTGCCACAGTTGTTAAGTGTCAGCTTTTAGGGTCTGGGCTTTTCCTTCAGGGGGTCCTTGCCTGCTTTGTGGGATAATCACCCCCTGGGCCAATAGAATGACCCCCCACACACATGATTAGTGTCCAAGTTGCGACTGATGATCCCAACGAAGGAAAGCACGGCTGAGACTTTCCAATCTCTAATGCAAAACTTTATTGAGCTCACCGTTTTGGCACAATTGAAAAGGAAACCAGCTCTGTCTAATAGGGGGGACATGATAGCAGCGTTCCAGTGTCTAAGGGGCTGCCACAAAGAAGAGGGGGTCAGCTTATTCTGCAAAGCAACTTTGGCAGGACAAGAAACAATATTTTGAAACTGATCAAAGAGAGAAGCAACCTGGAACTAAGGAGAAACTTCCTGACAGTGAGGACAATCAACCAGTGGAACAGAAGTTGCCTCCAGAAGTTGTGAATGCTCCATCCCTGGAGGTTTTTAAGAAGAGGTTGGACAGTCACTTGTCTGAGATGGTAGAGGGTCTCCTGCTTGAGCAGGGGGTTGGACTAGAAGACCTCCAAGGTCCCTTCCAGCTCTACTACCATCCGGTCTAGAGCTGAAGAAGCTTCTTGGATGAGAAGTGAAACATCTTCAAGGAAATATCAAGAAAGTCCAGTTGCCTCCTGAAAAAGCACCTTTGGGACAACCCTGACCTGGATGACGGAGAATCTCCATAGACATCCAGTGATGGAGCACCCATAACTTCTGGTGGCAAGCTGTTCTACTGGTTAATTGTTCTGACTGCCATGAAATTCCTCCTTAGTTCTAGGTTGCATCTCTCGTTGGTTAGTTTCCATCCATTGCTTCTTATCCTACCCTTTGAGAAAGAGATTGACACCCCCCCTTCTTTGTGGTAGCCCCTCAAACATTGAAAGACTGCTATCATGTCCCCCCCTGGTCCTTCTCTTCGTTAGACTAGCCATGCCCAGGTCCTGCAACCGTTCTTCGTATGTTTCAGCCTCCAGTCCCCTGATCCTCTTTGGTCTTCTCCTGCAGAACATCCTCCTAGCTGGTGATGGCTACAGAGGGAAGACCTCGCCTCACACTCCTAACGAGAAGTTTGAAGGAGCCACCATCCTCAATGCTCTGAAGGTAAGAAGATCTTGTGCCAAGCTGGGTCTTCTTCTCCTGGGGAGGGTGAGGACATCTGGAGACCTCCACAGCTAGATTAGATCAAGTCTCTTCAGCTACTCCAGCTTCTATTTGCTTGGTGTCATGGAAAAACCCAATGGAAAAGACAAGAGACAGCAACACAAAACAATCATTCTTCCTTTAAGATTCAGAGGTTTATTTTGCTAATGATTTGGAACGTAGCAAGCTTAATAATACAACGTCGCTTACATTGCAATGAGGACCATGTGGCATAGCAGATTTCAAAAGGACAGCTATGGGCCAATGGCCAATCAATCAGATCCAGACCCAACTCTTTATACCCTTTCCCATCCTAAGACTGTCGTCAGATGGTCTGCTGACTTTTCTGACTTTCTACTGACTTCTGCTGACTTCCTGGTGACCTGCTGAACGTAACTTTCCACATACCGTATTTTCCGGTGTATAAGGCGACCCAGCATATAAGACGACCCCTGACTTTGACGCCGAGTCGCATGCCTAGAAAGTCATCTTATACGCTGGAAACTACCGTTATTTCCGGTGTATAAGACGACTCGGCATATAAGACGACCCCCAACTTCGGCGCCGATTTCAACGCTTTCGAAAGTCATCTTATACGCCGGAAAGTAGGGTATATATTGGAACCCACATCCACTTTCAGTTTCCTATTTCTTACTGTTCCAGTCCTTATGTTCTAAATATATTTGAAACAAGCAAGCTTAAGAAAAATCATATCAAGAAAAGTACAACTGCAAACTGCAAAATTAAGCATAACACAAACTTTGGTTCAATACTTTGTCCATGAGGCCTGATTCAGTTTACTTGGGCCTAAACCCGACTGCTCTTCAGAAGGTCAGATCCTGAAGTTGAAACTCAAGTACTTTGGCCACCTAATGAGAAGGAAGGATTCCCTGGAGAAGAGCCTGATGCTGGGAAAGATGGAGGGCAAGAGAAGAAGGGGATGACAGAGAAGGAGGTGGCTGGATAGAGTCACTGAAGGAGTAGGCGTGAGCTTCAATGGACTCCAGAAGATGGTAGAGGACAGGAAGGCCTGGAGGAACGTTGTCCATGGGGTCACGATGAGTCGGACATGACTTCACAACTGACAACAACAACAGACTTTGAACGGTCACTAGTCCAGGCCATGGTTTTCCCAGTTGCAACGTATGGCTGTGAAAGTTGGACCATAAGAAAGGCTGAGCACCAAAGAATGGAGGCCTTTGAGCTCTGGTGCTGGAGAAGACTCCTGCGAGTCCCCTGGACTGGAAGGCGATCCAACCGGTCAGTCCCAGAGGAGATCAACCCCGACTGCTCTTTAGAAGGCCAGATCCTGAAGTGGAAACTCAAGTACTTTGGCCACCTAATGAGAAGGAAGGACTCACTGGAGAAGAGCCTGATGCTGGGAAAGATTGAGGGCAATAGAAGAAGGGGACGACAGAGGAGGAGTTGGCTGGATAGAGTCACTGAAGCAGCAGGCGTGAGCTTCAATGGACTCCAGAAGATGGCAGAGGACAGGAAGGCCTGGAGGAACCTTGTCCATGGGGTCGCGAGGGGTCGGACACGACTTCGCAACTAACAACAACAAACTTTGCATACAAGAACAATAGCCAATATTTTCGTTTTCCATATTGGTGTTAGCCCTTCCAGGTAGGATCGGTCAAGATACAGGCATGGCGCCCATCCCAGAAACATCCTTTGTGGGTACTCCTTGATTTACAACAGTTCATTTAGGGACGGTTCAAAGTTACAACAGCCACTGAAAAAAGTGACCTTTGACCATTTTTCAGACTTACGACCGTTGCAGTATCCCAGGGGTCACGGGATCAACATTCAGACAGTCAGCAACTGTCTCACATTTATGACGGCTGCAGTAGCCCAGCGGTCACATGATCATAATGCGGACGCTGGGCCACTGACTCATATTTAGGACAGTCGCAGCGTCCCCCGGGAGTCACGTGATCCCCTTTGGCGACTTTCTGACAAGCAAAGTCCACGGGGGATGCCGGATTTGCTTAGCGACTGTGTGCCTCATCAACTGCAGTGATTCACTTAACGACTGTGGCAAGAAAGGTCGTAAAATGGGGCAAAAGTCACTTAAGGGTTTCAAAAACAGGAATTTCGGCTCAACTGTGATTGTTAGTCAAGTGTGGGAAAAGGGTCATAAATCACTTTTCTTAATGCCATTATAACTTTGAACGGTCACTAAATGAGTGGGTGTAAGTAGAAGGTGAGAGAGAGAGAGAGAGCTTACTTTATCATTTGATTGGCCTGCAGTTTGGCTACGAGGGGCGGATCCCGTTGAAAAGTGCCCGCCTCTTCTACGACGTCAGCGAGAAAGCCCGGAAGATAGTGGAATCCTACTTCATGCTGAATTCTACCCTCTATTTCTCTTACACACACCTGGTGTGCCGCACGGCCCTGTCAGGTAAGGCTGGGGAGAGGGCAAGGTTGAGCAACGCTGGTGTAGAGTGAGGGTCTCCAACCCTGGCCACTTTTAAGACCTGCGGACTTCAACTCCCAGATTTCCCCAGCCAGCCATGCCTATTACTTTGCTTCTGCTCCCCTAGAGCGGTGAGACTGCAGAGAAAGGGATTAGAAGAGAGTCAGCAGGCCACAATGGGGATACACATCAAAAAGAATGCATTAGTGTCAGGGAATTCTGGGAGTTGAAGTCCACAAGTCTGAAGGTGGCTAACGTTGGAGACTCCTGGTATAGGGGAGTGGGAGCAGGGAAGAAGGTTGGAGTTAGCAAGATCACAACAGAGGAGGAATGTGTGCTAATTGGGGCCACCTTCTTGGCCTTTTCAGGTCAGCAGGAACGGAGGAACGATCTCAGCCACCCGATTCACGCAGACAATTGTCTCTTGGACCCGGAAGCCAACGAATGCTGGAAGGAGCCCCCGGCCTACACCTTCCGGGATTACAGGTGGGTGGGCCGCTTGGGAGCTTGAAGAGGAGAAGGGATTTCAGGGGCTCCAGTAGTTTTCAGAAAAGACAAAGCTTGAGCAGATGGGTTGGATTAGATGACCTCCAAGGTCCCTTCCTCCTTCATTATTCTGTCCTTCCTTCCTTCTCTTTGTTTTCCTTTCTTTCTTCCTTCAACCCCCTCCCTCTCTCCCTTCCTTCCTTCTGTTTCCCTTTTTCTTTCTTCTGTCCTTCCTTCCTTGTTTTCCCTTCCTTCCTTCCTTCCTTCCTTCCTTCCTTCCTTCCTTCCTTCCTTCCTTCCTTCCTTCCTTCCTTCTGTTTTCTTTTTCTTTCTTTCTTCTTTCTTTTTCTTTCTTTCCTTCCTTCCTTTCTTTTTCTTTCTTTCTTTTACTTTCCTCCTTCCTTCTTTGTTTTCTTTCTTTTTCTTTCTTTCTTTCTTTTTCTTTCTTTCTTTTTCTTTCTTTCTTTCTTTCTTTCTTTCCTTCCTTTCTTTTTTCTTTCCTTTCTTTCTCTTTCTTTCCTTTCTTCTTTCTTTCTTTCCTTCGTTCTGTCCTTTCTTTCTTCTTTCCTCTTTCCTTTCTTCCTTCCTTCCATCCTTCTTTTTTTTTCCTTTACAAAGAAGTTTTTTTTAGAACAGACTGCCATTTGTCTGGAATAGTCTCTAAGGTCTCCTGGGTTGGACTATAAGACCCCCCCCAAGGCCCCTCCCAGCTCTGTTATTCAGTTATTCCGTCCCCTTCAAGGACTAATCCCCTCAGGACGGTGCTCCGGAAGGGAAGATGGAAGAACCACTAGCTTCTGCATCTGTGCGGCCTCCGCCCAGCCTGTAATGCAGACCCCTTTGCACGAGTCTCACCCATGTATATTAGGTGAAGAAGAGGCCCACCAGCTGGTCTTCAGCTTGACCTGTTGGATGGACGTCTGCTTCTTTCAGAAGAAGAGGCCACCAGTTGGTCAGCCTGACCTGTTGGATGGAGGCTCTGCTTCTCTCAGAAGAAGAGGCCACCAGCTGGTCTTCAGCTTGACCTGTTGGATGGACGCTCTGCTTCTCTCAGAAGAAGAAGCCAACTGGTCGGTCCTCAGCTTGACCTGTTGGATGGAGGCTCTGCTTCTCTCAGAAGAAGAGGCCCACCGGCTGGTCTTCAGCTTGACCTGTTGGATGGACGCTCTGCTTCTCTCAGAAGAAGAGGCCCACCAGTTGGTCCTCAGCTTGACCTGTTGGATAGACGCTCCGCTTGGTCTCCCCTTCCTCAGCCCCCCCTGCTCTTCCTTTGCAGCGCTCTCCTCTATATGAACGGCGATTTTGAAGGCGGGGAGTTTATTTTCACGGAAATGGACGCCAAGACGGTCACGGTGAGTAGCAAGGCCTCTTGTATCATGCATGTAGTCCTTCACTTACGACCACAATCAGAGCCAGAATTTCTGCCGCTAAGCAAGGCGAGTTGCCTAAGGGAGTCACGGTGCTTTTGAGGGGGGCACGTTTGTTAAGCGGCTCAGCCCCGTCGCTAACCGAATCACAAGGTCATTAAGCAAATCCAGCTTTTCTCCTGCTGACTTTCCCTATCGGAAACTCAGCCTGGGAGGCTGCGAACAGCAAACGATTCGCACCTAATTTTACGATGTTTTTGCCAGCATTGCTAAGCCAATCACCGAAGACGTTTAGTGACTCCTGCGGGCGTAAAGCGAATCCAGCTTTTCCCCATTGGCTTTGCTGGTCCAAGGCCAGCTGGGTAGGTCACAAATGGGGATCACATCACACACACACACACACACACACACACACACACACACACACACACACACGCCGGGATGCTGCAAACCTTGTAAACAGACCCCTCCAGTTGCCCAAGTGCTCAAATTTTGCTCACAAAATTGGTGCAACAGTTATAAGTGTGAGGACCCGGGCTGTTATCACTTCGGATGGTCGCTAAACAAATGGCTGTAACTTGAGACACACCTGTATACCAATGATAAGACAGCACAGGTTTTGGGGAGGGCAGGCTGGGGAATTCTGGGAGTTGAAGTCCACCCGTCTTAAAGGGGCCAAGATGGGACACACACACACACACACAAACAAAAACACACACTATTTTAATGGAAAGGAAATCCGCAGGTTCTATCCACCTGTCCATCGTTGATAGTCCCCGGCTTATGACACCGGTTGCTTAGCAACCGTTCAAAGTTCCCACAGACTGCCCAAAAGGTACTTTTGACCTGCCCCTCCTCCCCCCCGTCACATGATCGCATTTTGGGCAATGGCAACACACACACACACACACACACACACACAAACACACACACACACTGCATTTACAATTGTTTGCAGGGTGCCCCGGCAGTTGTGGGACCCCAATTCACGTTTTTGCTGAAAAAAAATCTGGAGTTTATTTCCAATGTTGTGCCAAAATGCCCCCTAATGAACAACGGGTTTGCTTCACGGCCATTTCCCTGGGGGCGAAAAAGAGTTCATAAAATGAGGTCCGTCACCTGCTTTGCGGCTTTCTGGGCAGGTGGCGTTACGGTCGTTAAGTCGAGGACTGGCTGTATCCGATAGGCCAGGGAAGGGGGAGGGAGGGGAGGGGGGGCTCCGTTGGGCCCTAATCCGAGCCGGGCGCCTTCCCTCCTTCTCCCAGGCCTCCATCAGGCCCAAATGCGGGCGGATGGTCAGCTTCTCCTCCGGCGGGGAGAACCCCCACGGGGTGAAGGCCGTCACCCGGGGCCAGCGCTGCGCCGTGGCTCTGTGGTTCACCCTGGACCCCCTACACCGGGAAGCGGTGAGTTTGGTCCTGGTCTGGGACCAGGGAGGGAGGGAAGGGAAGGGAAGGGAAGGGAGGGAGGGAGGAAGGAAGGAAGGAAGGAAGGAAGGAAGGAAGGAAGGAAGGAAGGAAGGAAGGAAGGAGGGGCAGAGGAGAGGAAGTAAGGAAGGAGATGGGGAGGAATGGAGCAAGGAAGGAAGCAGGGAAGAAGAGGAGGGAGGGAGGGAGGAAGGAGAAGAAGGAGGGGCAGAGGAAAGGAGGAAGCAAGGAAGGAGGTGGGGGAGAAAGGAAAGGAAGGAGGGGCAGAGGAGAGGAAGCAAGGAAGGAGATGGGGAGGAATGGAGCAAGAAAGGAAGCAGGGAAGAAGAAGAGGGAGGGAGGGAGGGAGGAAGGAGGAGATGGGCAGAGGAAGGAAGACAGGAAACGGAAGAGGGGGTGGGAGGGAGGGATGGAGAAGGAAGGAAGGAAGGAAGGAGAGAGAAAGAAGGGCAGAGGGGAGAAAGGAAGCAGGGAAGAAGGGGGAGGGAGGAAGGAAGGAAGGAGAACGAGGCAGAGGAAAGAAGGAAGGAAACAAACGGAAGAGGGGGTGGGAGGGAGGGAGAGATGGAGAAGGAAGGAAGGAAGGAGGAAGGAAGGAGGTGGGGAGGAATGCAGCATGGAAGGAAACAGGCAAGAGGGGGAGGGAGGGAGGAAGGAAGGAAGGAGAGGAGAAGAAGGAGGGGCAGAGGAAAGGAGGAAGCAAGGAAGGAGCTGGGGAGGAAAGAAGGAAGGAAGGAAAGAGGGAAAAAGGAAGGAAGGAAGTGGGGAGGAATGCAGCAAGGAAGAAAGGAAGGAAGAGGGGGAGGGAGGGAGGGAGGAAGTAAGAGGGGGAGGGAGGGAGGAGGAAAGAAAGAAAAGAAGGAAGAGAGGAGGAGAGCGGAGTGGGTCAGTAGAGGCTCAACTCAGGAGCCCATTCACACCTTTGCAGGCCAACCCCTTTGAGGTCAGGTGGGGGGGGCGGTGCCTCTAGCGAGGGGCTCCTGGGCTGCCTCAGTGGCCTCTCTTGGGCCGGAAAAGGGGCTCCCCAAACTCCTCCCTGGAGTCACCCCTTTACTTATAAGCAGCCGCCGGCCTTGCCTGTTTTTGTTTTTTTTTTTTCCTCCTGACTCGGATCCGGGACTATTAGTTGTGCAAGGGCGCCCCCTGGTGGCTGGAAAGGCAGAGCTGGCGGACGGCGGAGAAGCGGCTGTGCCGGGTGAGCGCCCGAGTCCAGCTGGAGGTTTCAGGAGATACGACGAACTGCATAATTAGGAATTAGGAGCTACTTTTCCTAATGAAACCCCAAAGCAGAGGGGTCCAACCTTCCTTCCTTCCTTCCTTCCTTCCTTCCTTCCTTCCTTCCTTCCTACCTTCTCATTCCCATCTCCTTCCTTGGTTTCCCACTTTCTCTTTTTCTTGTCTTTCTCCTTTCTGTTTTTCCTTTCTTTCTCTTGTTCTTTTTCTTTGTCCCTCTCACTCCCTTTTTCTCTATTCCTTCCTTCTTCTCATTTTCTCTTTTTCTTGTCTTTCTTTCTTCTCCCTTCTCTCATTCTTTTTCGTTCTCTGTCTCTCCCTCCCTTTCTCTCCCTCTTCCCCCCTCTCTCCATCTCTTTTTATCTTTTCCTTCCTCCCTCCCTTCCTCCCTCCCTCCCTTCCTTCCTTCCATTTTTAAGAACAGACAGCCATTTGTCTGAAATGATGTACAGGCTCCTTCTTACACAGAGGATTGGGCTACTAGATAGAAGACCTACAACATCCCTAACAGCTCCAATATTCTCTCTCTCTCTCTCTCTTCTTTTTCTTTCTTTCTTTCTTTCTTTCTTTCTTTCTTTCTTTCTTTCTTTCTTTCTTTCTTTTTTCTTTTTCCTCCCTTTCCCCCCTCCCTCCTTCTCTCTTTCTATCTTTCTTTCCTTCCTTCCTTTGTTCCACTTATTATTATTATTATTATTATTATTATTATTATTATTATTATTATTATTATTATTACTTCCTCCCTTTCTTCTTCTTTCTTTCTTTTTCCATCCTCTTTCTTTCTTTCTCTCTTTCTTTCTTTCTTTCTTTTTTTTCTTTTTCCTCCCTTTCCCCCCTCCCTCCTTCTCTCTTTCTATCTTTCTTTCCTTCCTTCCTTTGTTCTACTTATTATTATTATTATTATTATTATTATTATTATTACTTCCTCCCTTTCTTCTTCTTTCTTTCTTTTTCCATCCTCCTCTTTCTTTCTTTCTTTTTTCTTTCTTTCTTTCTTTCTTTCTTCTTTCTTTCTTTCTTTCTTTCTTTCGTTCTTTTCTGGCTCCGGGTGCTTGATATCATAGCAAAACCATACAACCCATGAATAAAAGCAGAGATTAAAAACAGAATTCAGAACAAGTTAGATCTGAGTAAAAACACTCAGCCACTGGCTTGTATTTATGACGGTCGCACAGCGTCCCCAGGGTCACCTGATCCCCTTTGGCGAATCTTCTGACCAGCAAAGTCAAACAGTTTCACTTAACAGCCCTTTGTCTGAAATGGTACAGGGTTTCCTGCTCCCTTCTCACTGCATACAGGTAGTCCTCACCTTACAACCGCTGTTGATCCCTACACATTTCCGTTGCTAAGCAGGACAATTCTTAAGTGAGTTTGGCCCCATTTTTACAACTTTTTCTGCCGCACTTGTTAAAAGAATCAGTGCGGTTGTGAAATGGCCATCACGGCTATGAAATGAATCTGGCTTCCGCGTTGATTTTGCTTGTCGGAAGGCCGCAATGGGATCACGTGACCCGCGGGAACACTGCGACCGTCAAAAGTGTGAGTCAGTTGTCAAGCATCCGGATTTTGATCACGTGATCAGGGAGATGCCGCGAGGGCCGTAAGTGCATAAAACGCTCATAATTTATTTTTTTAAAAACTTCAAACTGTTGTAGAATTAGAATAATAACCAAGTCGGAAGGGACTGTGTAGGTCTGTGGCGGCGAATCTATGGCACCGGTGCCACAGACGGCACGCAGAGCCCTCTCTGTGGGCACGCGCACCGTCGCCCCAGTCCTGGACCTTCAGCTGGGTTTTATAAAACCTTTTCGCTTTAGGCCTCCGCCGCCATGTGCAAAAAAAAAAAAAAAATGGTTCAATCAGTCAATTTCAACTTCTTGCGGGAAAAAAAAAAGATCTTGCAAAGTTGGGATTGATTGAACTTTTTTTTTTTTTATTGAAAATTTTTAGATATTTTTACAAAAAGCAAAAAAAAACCCAAAAAAAAAAACAACCCTCACCCACCCACCCCAACCCTCCCTCTCCATCCCCCCCCCGATCTTCCCAGAGCTGAGTATAGGCTTAATTAAAATTTTTAAGAATCTTAAAAAAATTGGAAAAATATAAATCATAAATATATCTAAATATCTTTTATATCTTTTTAGTCCCACCCAGTCTGCCATTACCACTGCAGCCACGCCCACCCAATTGGCCATGCCCACCTGGCACCCAACGATACATAAGTGTGTTTTGGGTTGCAGTTTGGGCACTCGGTCTCTAAAAGGTTCGCCATCACTGTTGTAGGTCATCTAGTCCAGCCGCCCCCCCCCCCCATTGTAAGTCAAGGACCAAATGTATTTTATTGCTCTGTTAGTTTACTTTAGCAGCTGAAGGCAGGACAAGAAGCAACGGATGGAAACTAACCAAAGAGAGAAGCAACCTAGAACTAAGGAGGAATTTTCTGACAGGGAGAACAATTAACCAGTGGAACAGCTTGCCACCAGAAGTTGGAAATGCTCCAACACTGGAAGTTTTTAAGAAGAGACTGGACAGCCCTTTGTCTGAAATGGTCTAGGCTTTCCTGCCTGAGCAGGAGGTTGGACTAGCTAGATGACCTCCAAGGTCCCTTCCAACTTTTATTATTATTATTATTATTATTACTTCTGTCCTGTTTACACTCTGTTTCTTTCTCCTCCCCCCCTTTTTTTTAATTATTGCAAGCCATCCAGACTAGCTCCACAAATAAATTTCACAAATAATAAAATTGTCTTCCAGACCAGACCAGACCTTTTGAGAACCGTGGGGCTGACCTTCCACCTTGGCTGATCCTTCGCCTCTTGTCCTCCTTTATCTTTTTTCTCCAGGAGCGGATCCAGGCCGACGAGATCATCGCCTTGTTAAGCCACCATCCCTTCGGTCCCACCGAGCTGGACATCAACCCCAAGGATGAACTATGAGCCAGGCTGAAGACCTTCTACCCCATGGGTAGGCAACCATGGCTCTTTTATGACTGGTGGACTTCAACTCCCAGAATTCCTGAGCCAGACATGCTGAGGGGAAAGGGAGAAGTTTCAAAGCTGAGCCAGGCTGGCTCAGGAATTCTGGGAGTTGAAGTCCACGAGTCACGAAGGGGCCATAATTCCCCACGCTGGCTGAGGAATTCTGGGAGTTGAAGTCTGCAAGTCATGAAGGGGCCATAGTTCCCCCATGCTGGCTGAGGAATTCTGGGAGTTGAAGTCCACCAGTCATCAAAGAGCCAAGGTTGCCTACCCCTGGTCTACCCGACTATTTATTTAATAATATTTGTTGTAAATCTTATGAGAAGCCTTTTTATTTTTGTACAGAGCTTTGGTCTAATTTAAAGATGGGGTGAAACGGGAAGGGCAGCGGGGGTCCTTCCGTGTAACCTGCTCCATCTCCTCCTCCATGAGGTTCTCCAGAACTTTCTAGAGCAGTGTTTCTCAACCTTGACAATTTTAAGGCATGTGGACTTCAACTCCCAGAATTCCACAGCCAGCAATGCTGGCTGTGGAATTCTGGGAGTTGAAGTCCACATGCCTTAAAACGGTCAAGGTTGACAAACACTATTCTAGAGCCTTCTCAGCAGTAGGTCAAGGACGTCATTTCTCTCCGCTGTCAGAAGTTGTGGGTGCTTTGTCGCAGAAGCAACGGATGGAACCTAATCAAGAAGAGAAGCAACCTGGAATTAAGGAGAAACTTCCTAACAATGAGGACAATTAACCAGTGGAACAGCCTGCCTCCAGAAGTTTTAGGTGCTCCATCACTGGAGGCTTTTGAGAAGAGACTGGATAGTCCCTGGTCTGAAATGATATACAGTCTCCTGCTTGAGCAGGGGCTGGACTAGAAGACCTC